>JBBJLR010000037.1:5353819-5366182 GCA_037577145.1 Brachypetersius gabonensis
TGTGTGTGTGTGTGTGTGTGTGTGTGTGTGTGTGTGTGTGTGTGTGTGTGTGTGTGTGTGTGTGTGTGTGTACGAATATGTGTACATTACTTAAATAAATTCCAGAATTTGCCTTTTCAACCTTTTCCATTCTCCTGCCATGACTCACATGTTATGAATCCCTGCAGTTATGACACCTTTAACTCATTGCTGAGAGCAGAGGCAGTTGAATCGGGGCTCACTGCAGAACAGCCTCTGCTGGCTGTGTGAGTGTGGACGTTGCAGTGGTGCTCAGTCTTAACCGTAACCAAGTTTTCTCTGCTATTGCACTGATAATATTAAGGCCGTGTTCCCAGGACACTTTGGCATCAGTCAAATGACACATTCATTTCCACAATATGTTATTACTGATATGTACTTGCAAATTCATCCAAACATAAACGTTTGAAAGCAAAAGCAGCTGGCAGTTGTTCTTTTTCATTCAAATGAAGCCAATGAACTGTCTATGAGTTCCAACCAAACCTGGCCTAGCCTCTCAAAATCATAAAATTTAGCTGATGATTAATTGCCATATAAATAATTACAATCTGTGTCCCTCTTGAGTGTGTCCGATTTTTTTCACTCGATGCTCTAAATGTGTTAGACAACTAGTGTTTCTTGCTTTTTTTGTCTCAATGGTGAAAACATTCCATAAAACATTTTAAAAAATGCAATGAAAACATTAACTTTTGTATTAATTTTGTAAGAAACATGACAGGCCTAGTAGAGCTGGACAGCATTTTTGAAGGATTACAAAGTGTCCTTATGAACAAAGTTTTAGTCAGGAAGTTTGGTCCTGAGACAGAGACACAGAGACAGGAATGGGACATGCATGCAGTCTCTCTGCTATGCTGTGTTTTTCTCACTTTCAGAACAGCAATGTTTTTTCTTACGGTATTGACGAATTAGGCTTTACCTGTACAAGATCTCTGATCTGGCATCAGTGCGTAGCCTTGGCCACAGCTGCAGGTGTAGCTGCCCTCTGAGTTGGTGCAGAATAAGTCACAGCCTCCGTTCTCAATGGTGCATTCGTCTATGTCTGGAACACAGGACAGATCACGGGACCAAAACAAAGTCAGATACAGAAGATGAATACTGATACTGTTATTCTGTATTAGTATGATTTGTTCATTGGTGGATATATTTCATTAATGATAAACAGGTAAGAATAAAAGCAAAAGTAAAGTGAAGTCATAATGCATTTTCTTTCCCTGACACATTTCTGAGATATAGAGGTATAAAGATGTCTCTGAGCTAGTTAAGCATTTTTATTAGATGGTAAACTTGAGTGGTAGGAGGGGTGAAAAATTTGTTGACTGTTTTCTGAAGGGATTGGCAAATTGTTTTGCTCTGCCAGCCTCACTGCGTTGGTGCAGATCAGAGGTGATGTGAGGATCTTAAAGCATTGGAGGGCTTAGCATGGGCATGCGTTTCTTTTCAAAATTGCTGTGGACGACAGATTTGACAGAAACATTTTGTAGATGGGTGACGGAGTTAGACACCTATTAATTGTTGATGGGGTGGGGGTGGTAGAGATTTAGTCATTTTGTTGAACCGGTATAGTGTAGAGGAATAATATTTTTGTTGAGTGTGGTCAACGTTTAATTCAGGTTTAAAGACCAGTAAGCATCAAAGTCAAATGACACAGCAATACATTCAGGGCTGTTTATAACAAATTCGAAGCTGTAGTCTATCCGATGTCACTAGTGTAGAGTACTATTTTGTACCATTTTGTTTTCTCCTTTCACACTTTTTCTAACTCTGTTGGGTTGCATAGAGGGAAAAGACAGACAGAAATGAGGGAAAACTATGACAAACCGCTGCTGGAGCGCATGTCAGTGGTAACATAGAAAAGGACATGAAAAGACAGGTTTTTGGAAAGCTTTCGTATAGTTTTCAAGTTAAGATTTAACTTAGTTTTTGTGATGTTATGTATAAAAGGAACACCATATCATCCACCTCTACTGTTGAGTTCTGAGTGCGCTTCAGTATAGAGGGTTCACCTGCACATCCTTTTCTGTCCGGTGTTGACTGGTATCCAGTGAAACAGGAGCAGTGATAAGTGCCGGCCACATTCACACACTCGCCATTCTTACACAGAGTGGCACTTAGCTCACACTCATTCACATCTGTAATAATATGCACACAGATACAGATTACACATTGTCAGAAATAATCAAAAGCATGGTAAGAATTAGGCCATGTTAACTCGAGTGAATAAGCATTGGCAGCACACTGAGAACTTAAGGATCACCGAGCTAATAAACAACCTGTCAGTTCATGAAACCACTATTTCGTCTGTGCTCCACTGGCTTGATTCAAAAAAGACTTGGAGTTTTACAGTGGGAGCTACTTTTAAATTCTTTCTGCCTTTCAGCTGAGGATCGAATCAAAGAGTATGACCCAGTTGTAGAATACTAAGCTGCAGAACTGTTGCAGAAGATTCATAAATAAATACTGCAGGCACAAATGTTGTATATGGATTCAAAGCAAAGTGTAGCTGTGTGTGTGTGTTTTCATTTTTTCACCTTCACAAGCATCCCCATCAGTAGATAACTGGTGGCCAGGTGGACACACACACTGGTAACTTCCTTCAGTGTTCGCACAGGAGCCTCCTCGACACAGACCAGGGTTCCTCTCACACTCATCAATATCTGCAACACACAAACATGCATATGTACACCACAAAAACAGACAAACTTACAAGACTTAATTGATTAGTAATAATAATTTAATGACCCAAGTTGATAAAATTCCTATGGCTTTTAACAAAGTGTCAGAATAATAATACTGTAATTCCACTTCCAACTGACTAGACATGTTCAGACAGTACAGATAGGACAGTCTGTATTTTTATCGGCGATCCCAATTCTCTTGTTCTTTAACCCAAAATTTCTAATACTTTAGCCAAAGCCACAATATAATAAAAACTTTCAGATTCTCTTTCAGATTCCTTTTTAAGGAGCATTAATCCAATTAAGTGCTTCATCAAAAATATGATGAAACAGGCTCTTTAACACAATGAATCCTTTGGTGCGATAACGCACAGCAAAAATGTAATCTAAAGCCAGAAAATCTTAAAAAGAAATAATAGATCTTGCTTTTTTATTTGAGAAACAACTGTACGTCACACTGATACATCGCTCTGGATAAGAGTGTCTGCTAAATGCCGTAAACGTAAACTGACTTGTAAGATTAGTTTTGGAAATGGTTTCTTTTTTAAAAAAAGCTTAACAAGTGAAAGCAGTGTAGTGTGATTAAAGTGCAACAACAGCAGTGTGAGTGCTCATACCTGCCTCACCACAACAAGACTGGATAACAGCAAAATAATAAATTGGTTAATTGCCAATTGTGTGTTCTGAACAAATATTTGTTGTTCCCAATTTTGACCAGTTCTGATTCTGATTCTGTCATGCAGACATTCAAAACAACATAAACTGTTACAGAATTATGGTTCAGGCATCAGGCAGCGTATCTGAAAAGGAGAAAGAACAAAAAAGCTGAAGAGCTTCTGTGACACTCACCCATACAGTTCTTCATCATCATGAAACCACTCTCATAACCTGGCAAGCAGTCACACTCAAAACTGCCTGGAGTGTTCACACAAGTCCCATGTCCACACAGGTCAGGGGAAATCTTACACTCATCGATGTCTGTTCTCACAGTAAGATACACGTACAAACACACACACACACACACACACACACACACACACACACACACACACACACACACACACACACACACACACAAACAATATTTGTCAGATACATCACCTCATCAGACACTTCTCTCCAGCTTTTACAGGTTATGAAGGATTTATATAAAACACATGTAAAACATAAAATTGGGCAAATATTGCATCAGCAGAATGCAATTGTGTGCTTTAATGTGTAACATAACATACTTTCTTATTTACTTTCTTATTATTTACTCAAATGAAAGTGTGACAACATTTAAGCCCACTCAAAAGGTGATACCATTGATAACAATTACAAATAACAATACGCAAACCAAAAATGCTGTCTTGCTGAATTGCCAGCAGACCTGTGCAGTTGCGTTCCTCCGTATCCAGGGCAAACCCTCCATTACAGCGGCATCTGAAGCTGCCTATTGTGTTCCGACATGTCCCATGAGCACAAATGCTTGGGAAAACTTTACATTCATTGATGTCTGCCAAAGGAAAGATAATTGACAAAATAACCACCAGGCTTCAAATAACACCGCTCATTCATTAGAACACACTTTGTGTCAAATTAGTGTTTTTAGGAAATAAGGGACGAAGACAAAGATAGGTTTCAGTTTTACCAAGGTCAAGATAAAACATAACTTTTACCTTTATATACAGGTCTGCCCGTAAGTATGTCCCCACGGTTGGCAAAGCCAGGCCCTCTGGGACACACTGCCTCATACTCCTGCGTACCAGGCTCCGGACACGCCTCACATTCCTTCCCCCAGGCTGCCCCCACCGTGCAGCAGCACATGTCCATTCTGAACCTTCCAGCCACAGGTTGGACGCACATGTCCTCGTCATAGGTCAGGTAGCAATGTTCGGAACGAATGTCTAGAAAACAGGAAATTGAAACTTCACCCCTTATAACCTAAAGACGTACATGTGAAGCAACACTAACACTTTCTTAACTTACACATTAGATTAAAATATTAGGCCTACGTTGTAAAGTTTGTACTTTGCTGCTCCAGAGCCTCTCATTCCACTAGCATTGTGTTTCTTCTGATTCCAAGGCCATGTTTAAGTTTAGTAAATGTAATAGTTCAAATAGTCTTTTGAAAACTACCAGCTATCTCCTTTAGAGGTTTATCTCATGGAAAATCATAGATTCTAGTGTAAACATGTTAAAATAATCAATAATTGGTATTGTATCAGACACAAAGCATTATCAGTTGTTGCTATTCCATGTGTAATGCAAGTGTTGTTTCATCAGACATATGTGACAACAAACAGTGTAGAACAGCTCAGTGTTCCCAATTAGCTCTCAAACTCCACATGGCGCTGCCTCAAGTGACATGTTGCAGCTTTATTTCAAGCCCAAATCTGTGCTATAGCGCGCCACTCTTTCAGGTGTAATGGAAGAGAAGGAATGTACTTTTAGATGTGTATTGTAAGGGAAGGAATTCACTTTTACACGTTTATTGGAAGGGAAAGGAATTTACTTTTACATGTGTATTAGAAGGGAAGGAATTCACCGCTCCAGTGTGGATGGTGTGCTAACTCACCAACACAGAGGCGTCCGCTGGAGTCTAACGTGAGGCCTTCAGGGCACTGGCACTTAAAGGAGCCTCTTGTGTTCACACACCGTCCGTTAAGACACACACCGGGAAACACCTCACACTCATTCACGTCTACAAGAGAGCATGACAGACAGAAAAAGGCACTAATAGAGGAAAAATCTGGAAATCTCACTTTATGCAATTTATCAAACATGCAAAGTGTGTGCTTTATGAATATCTGTTTCAAAAGAAGCCAAAGAGCAAAGAAAATTAAACGGAACATTGCCCTTACCCTCACAAATGACTCCTCTAGGACGAGCAAACCCTCTTTGACAGACAGGGTCTGAAAACAACAAAAAATGTAGTGGTATGAGTTTGGAGCACAGAAGTATATAGTAGGATATACCAGGCCTAGACAGATAAATCAGAACCCAGTCACTTGTAAGAGCCCCACTCTAGGGAAAAATACTGCTTTGGACATTTTTTTACAGTAGGGAACATACAGTTTTCCCAACTGTAACAAACATCATTTAAAGGCTTGAGAACGAGCTGGAGAGCTGAATTATGCATGTGTGGAGCCCTCTGTGGTTAGGTCTGTCATTAGGAAACTGCTGGCACAATGTTAAGCCCCTGGGAAAACAGTGAGGTTTCTGAGAGGAAGCCCAGTCAAACCAATTAGGGGATGACATGGGCAGGGCAACAGTCACTCACTTAGAGAAACAGGCATAAAGTCAGCCCACATTAGAGAGGAGAACTGGCCGTCCAGTGGATCCACAACAGCAGCTCAAGGCATTCATTTCAACTAAAGAACACAGTGCAGCTGTAGCTCACGGCCAACACAACACAGGCCAAAGCTCTGTCAGGTTGTATTGCTGCTATTTCACTGGAAAAAATATTAGCTTTTTTCAGCAGAGGCATACAGTGATATAAGGTTATGCAATTACAAATAAAAGAGAAATTATTCCTCAGAAAAAAAATCTTAAACTACATTTAAGGAGTGTGTATAAAAACATTATCCACTCATAACAATGGCACCCACATTAAAAATAAAGCTTTACTGTTAAGAGGCAAAATTCAGAATTCAAATTCATGTTCAGTAATGATTCTGCATTATACAATTACAAAAGTTCACTGTATTTCTAAATATAGATGATTACTATTATGTACAGTTCTGTCCCTGTGCAACAAATCCATGTAGCTTAAAGTATTAAAATGCCTGAATGTCAATGAATATGGTTACAGGAGAACAATAATTGGTCACAACAGTGTTCTATTGTTTTACACCAGTTAAAATCCACTATGGGCTTTACACTCTTCAACCAACCCAACACTTTATACCTATAAACTCGGGGCTCTTTCTTGCATTAAATATTCAAAGCCTGGCATGTGTTAAGCACTTATCATTTCTATCCTGGCCATATGGATGAATTACTGCTCTGAAACAATAATTCTAGTTGCAACAGTCACTGTAAAACAAATGACATGATAATAGCATACTAGTCCAACATGATGGGTGACGAATAACCTGTAGAATCTCAAAACAGTTCAAACTTTTATAACTTTAATATTGTTATCACAGGTTAACTTCCAGATGCAATGAAATTAAACAGTCCATTCAGGAGGCTTCTTTTGTTGTTTTTGAGGGAAGGTTTGCTTAGCATCCATTTTAAGTGTCTAATTCGAGATGGCTGTAAAAGTCAATAAAGCAGTATTGGCTGTTCCTGTGATTATGCTGTCCAATGCCAGCATTTTACGTAAGATTTACACTCACAGCAAAGAGTTTGCAGCAAAGGTCAGAAAATGGGAGGGTCCCACTTGATAGCCAATGAAACAGACAAGAACATCAAGACAGTATGAAGTGGGCATAGCCAGTACAGACTGGGTTACAGCAGTGCTGCAGTTGCTATAGACCTACCAATCTCGCAGGGCTCGCAGGGACTACCCCATGCTGCCCCCAGTGTGGCACAGCACTCAGACCTCAGAGTGCCTCCATTGATATTCACCTCACAACGCCCATCTTGGATGGTGAGCCAGCATGTCCCTTTCAGAGAGTCTGTAAAAATAAAATCCATAGAAATCTGAGCTGACTAACGGAAGTATGACAAAATCAGTAACTGTGTGTAAACAATAAGCAGTAAGACTGAGGACAATTAAAATCAGTACATTGCGAAATAAATGCAATTTACAGATTCTTTTAGAAATACTATCATTATGTGGAAATGCTTCATATGCAGTTGTTTATATTGGACAGTAATTTGAGACAGAAGTACTGGCACACTGTCTTAACCCAAGAAAAATCATGCCCCCTATTTAAGTCATTACGTAGTGGATACAGTGATTACGTTTTGGTCTGCTATCAGTTCAGTGTCTATGTGTATTTGTGATTAAATCTGTGCACAATTACCAATGCAGATGAGGCCAGTTGGGTCAGGTTTGCTGCCAGGTGAGCAAACACAAGCGAAAGAGCCAGCATTGTTCTTACACACTCCATTAACACAGGGGCTGCTGTCACACTCGTTCAGGTCTGCAACAAACAAAAGGTCATTTCCACAGGTATTAAAGCGCTTGAAAGTGTTTGAACCCTTTAGAAGTCTGTGTCCTGCAGAAGTATGACCTTAAATATCATTAGTCCTAAAAGAATATTTGAGGAGAGAATTTGGCAGCAACTTACAGGGACAGTCCTGCTGGAGCAACTGAGGGTTACATGCCTCACTCAGGGACACAATTACAAGTGTGATTTGAAACTACAACTTTGTGGTTATCAGGTTCATAGGCAAGGATTCTACCCACTAGGCTACTACCCATATTAGGCAAATGAGACAGAGACTAATAGTGAAAGTAGGCCATTTATTCATTGAAGGAAATGATTCAATATTACACATCTGTGAATGGCAAAAATACGTGAACCTTTGCTTTCAGTATCTGGTGTGACCCTCTTATGCAGCAATAACTGCGGTTAAACATCTGTGATGAGTCCTACATATTGTCTACAAGGAACTTTAGCCAAATTCCTCCATTCAGAACAGTTTTGACTACGGAAAGGCTAATACTAGGCTATTCCAAAATTTTATTCCTCTTTAACCATTCTTTGATAGAACAACTCGTGCGCAACTTGTGTGTCATGCTGCATGAACCACTTTCTCGAGCTTCAGTTTTACGGATAGATGTCCTGATAGTTTCCATTGGAATTCATTGTTCCATCAATAATGGCCCATGGCTGTCTTGCCTCTTGATATTACCAAAGTTCTCTTCCTGGAATGCCATGTTTTCCTTTCTCTGTACATAACTTCTGATGTAAACTCATTTTTTGAGGTCCTCAGAAATCTCCTTTGTTCATGTTAAAATTCACTTCCACAAACATGTGTTATGAAGACAGGATATTTGTAGATCCCTATTTTTTAAATAAAACAAAGCACCCCTACACTCCAGGTTGCCATGCCATTGATTAAAACACCTGACTAATTTCACCTTCAAACTAATAAAAGGTAATAGTTCCTCAATAAATAATGTCCATGTATATTAATTTAGTCTCAGTTATTTAACTGGTTTACTTTTCTTACTTTGAGGGTCTGACAACTTGACAATGTTTTAGGTCATATTTAGGCAGAAACACACAAAAATTCCTAAGGCTTCACAAACTTTCAGGCACCTCTGTACACAGATCGTATTTGTCGACAGCACTTGGATTGAGATCAAGAGGCAACAAGGAGTAGCAAAATTTGTTGCTTTCACTGTAAATTTCACATCTACTTTATATTCATATGTCATCATAATTCTTCCGAATGCCAAATATGACCTCATGCAGAACCCAGATTTACAACGTGTTTCTGTGTAAAGAGCATAAACAGTAGGAGACAGTCAAACAAATCACAATGGCTCACTGCAGAAATACTCCTGGCAAGATCATATCACTCCATTCCAGACAGATACAGTCAGTTTCACTATTTGGAGAACATCTCAACTTCTCATCTAATGTTATTTTACAGTGAAACACTGTTTGAATCACAAAGTGGAAGGGAAAATAGTATCGTCTATTAAAGTAACCAGAAAACGCCAGTGATGCCATGTGGTTCCAGCCTTGTTTTAGACACTCCATTAATACATTTCAAGTTGATTTACTGTAAACGGTGAGGTATCTATGAGCCACTGATGAATCACATACAGAATCTCAAATATTCTTCATAAGGGCCTGTTTTTCAGCAGCAGTTCTGGTAAGTGTTTCTGCTTAATGCTCCTTGAAGCTGAACTGTTAGCACTGTGGATGATAATAATTAGCATCTGTGACTCAGAGAGAGAGGGAGAGAGGAAAAAAGAGATGTGAAATGAAAGAAAAGAGAGGGAATGATCAGGAGAGAAAGAATATGAAACAGCTAGGAAAAGAAAGTAAATGAGTGAGAAAATGAGAGTGATGGCACAGTGAAAGTCAATAAGAGATAAGAGAGAGAGCAAGAGAATGAGACAGAGAAGAAAGAGAGAAACAGAACAAAAAAGAAAGACAGAAAGTGCAGGAGTAAGAGAAAGAGATCAGAAAGGAGTGAGACAGTAACAGAAAAGAAAAAAGAGACAATAAAAGTGTGTATATGTGTGTGTGTGTTTGTGTGTGTGTGTGTGTGTGTGTGTGTGTTTGTGTGTGTGTTTCTGTGGGTGTATGTGAGCAGGCATAGTCTGATAGCAGTCCAGCCTCTATAACTATGGCTGCTGGCTGCATATTTGTGTTCCTAGTAAGCTGTTCCTCATCCAGCCCCAAACTGTATGCAGCTGTTCTGCCTGTGGCCTCAGTATGGCCCCCCCAAACCAACTCCTGCTCCAGTCACACAAACATCCTGTTGTCTCCTGCTGGTGAGTCAGATCTTGCCTGATCTCTGATGAGTTCTGTCTACCAGCCAGCAACAAGGAGGGCCAAACTGATTTATTACTCAATAAAATCGCTGGACTCAGTGGACAATGCCAAAGATGCTTCCTCTTATCATAAAAAACAAAAAACAGTTTACAATCAGGGGACACATGCTGTGGTGTTGTATCACTTTCAAAGGTCTGTAGGTGGGCCCACACTTCTATTCCTCACTTGAAAGCAATACTGAAACATGAGAGTGTTTGAACAATATGACGACACATATCAAAGCAAACACACATCTCAAAAATTGTAGTCAAAGTGTTTTATACCACTGAAATAGCCAATGACAGCAATCAGATCTCTAACAGCTATTCACAACAAACTGTAGGTCAATTCCCACTTTCCACTAAACTATCAATTTAAAGAAATACACTTTAGCAGTTTTGTGGATATAATCAAATGTTTACAATGCCTCATTAATGCACACACAGTCAAACATCTGAGACATGTTTGGTATCCAGATTTTTTTCCATTTATATGGTTTCTGAAACAGCATAAAAGACATTTATATATTAAAAAGCATGGGTTTTATTCAGGCTGTTAGATGGCTGCTAGTACCGATTTTAGCTATGCAACATATATTTGACCATTTTTATAGATAACAGTATGTCATGTAATGCCAGAAACCACATAAGCAAGTGTATTTGATATTTAGAAGTACCGGTAGCATTTGCATGATACCAAGTAGTGGAATTTCCAGCTGGTTCTATTTGCTAGATGTGTTATAGGGGAAATGTTATATGTATATATAGAAGGTGCCCTCTACCAAGTGTCCCCTTCAGCTTACCTTCACATGTCTCTGAGTCCTGTCTGAAGATGTAGCCCTTGGGGCAACTGCAAGTGTAGCTGCCTGGAACATTCCGGCAGAGGCCATTATCACAGAGAAGCCTGTTCACCAGACACTCATCAACATCTGCAAAGGACAAATAGAAAGAACAATACTCCTTTTGAACATCATACAAAGGCTGGACAGTACATCACAGAGACATCAGAAACTCATTTTCAGCTAAATAAATTTTTTAATTTTTTAATTTTCCTTGTCTTGTCTGGCAGCTTAGCAAACAGAATGTGAAGCAGGATGCCAGACACCTTTGCTTTGTCAAGCGGGGCTTTAGCGGTATAAGCCCCTCTTGTTTCCTGAATTCTTTATTTATTTATTCATTCATTTGAATTTTTTTAATAATAAAGCCAGATCATCCAGGGGGAGAGAAAAAAGAGAAAGAAGTGAAGACAAAGAGAAAAGGAAAGGATCCAGTAGAAAGAGAGAAAACAGGGAAAGACAAAGAAGAGATCCAAATGACAACTGCTGCAACTGTCTCATCGCTCCAAATGCTGCATATGAAAAACAAGAACCAGCCACACAAACATAGAACAAAAGACAACCAAACGGCAACACTGTAACAGCGCAGAAACAACATACACACCTACAGTCCACACTGTAAGAGCACAGAAACAACATACACACCTACAGACAACACTGTAACAGCACAGAAGCAACATACACACCTACATCAACACTGTAACAGCGCAGAAAAAACATTGATACCTACAATCAACACTGTAACAGCACAGAAACAACATACACACCTACAGCAACACTGTAACAGCACAGAAACAACATACACAGCTACGGCAACACTGTAACAGCACAGAAACAACATACACACCTACAACAACACTGTAACAGCGCAAAAACAACATACACACCTACTGCAACACTGTAACAGCACAGAAACAACATACACACCTACAGCAACACTGTAACAGCGCAAAAACAACATACATACCTACTGCAACACTGCAACAGCACAGAAACAACATACACACCTACTGCAATACTGTAACAGCACAGAAACAACATACACACCTACAGCAACACTGTAACAGCACAGAAACAACATACACAGCTACTGCAACACTGTAACAGCACAGAAACAACATACACACCTACAGCAACACTGTAACAGCGCAAAAACAACACACACATCTACTGCAACACTGTAACAGCGCAAAAACAACATACACACCTACTGCAATACTGTAACAGTGCAAAAACAGCATACACACCTACAGCAACACTGTAACAGCACAGAAACAGCATACACATCTACTGCAACACTGTAACAGCACAGAAACAACATACGCACCTACTGCAACACTGCAACAGCACAGAAACAACATACACACCTACAGCAACACTGTAACAGCACAGAAACAACATA
>JBBJLR010000037.1:5367001-5389775 GCA_037577145.1 Brachypetersius gabonensis
GTCGATGCCATTATCGATTAAAGTGTTACAGAATGAGCCTGTTGCCTTAAGAAAGTTTGCATTCTGGGTAATTGAGCTTCTAGTGAGGCTGGGAGTGTGGTAGCGTGAGAGTGTTTAGAGTTTTACATGGCCCGTTCTGTGAGTGACTCTCGAAAGTAAATAACTGCTCCCTTTCCATGGGAAGAAAGAACAGACCCTGCTCCCCATTACTGTTTTATATTTGGACCCGCTCTGTGGCTGAGAGTAACGAGCCAAACACGCTAAAGCTTGCATAGTTTAGACCCAGCTCCCAACCCAACTTTGTGAATAGATTAACGGCGTTTTTTTTTTATCGCCCGATAAGAGTATCACATTAACGCAGCACGTCAACGCCGATAACGGCCCACCACTAGTTAAAAGATTATAAAGAATAAAAACAACGAATATGCTTTAAGGAGCCAGGTCTCCTCATTTCAGGCTCAGACATGAAGAGCTACCAATCTGGACAGCAGCAGAATGCAACATACAATGAGGGAGAAATTAAAGGTATATGGTTGAAGTTCATTGCTGTTCAAAATAAGAAATTTAAAGTTACACTTCCCAAAATTATTACATATATTTACTCACTGACCTGCAAATATTTTGAGAATTACAGAAATGGGGTAGTGTGCTCTGAAGTTGAGCGGTGGAAGAAAAAAGAAAAAAGGCAGACAAATGAATAGCTCTGGGAAAAAGCTTGATTTCCTTCCTGAAGTGAGAATTACAGAACTAGAGTGGGTGGATGAGTGTAGAATTGCTTGGTTGGCCAGACAGTCACACAATTTAGTACATTTAGTCTACTGTATTCCAGTAGATCTTGTTTTTTCATTGAGCTATTCACACAGGCACACATGTACACACACGCCCACACACATACACATTAGTACCTGTTTGAATGCAGAAGAGTAACATGGAAAAACACACTCATGTCCATTCTAAAGAAAGACCTAAAGATATTTCTCTACAGAAAAACTGAAGCAGCTACTAAACTATAAATTCACTTTTCCAGACAGAAAACAGATTGCAAATGTAATTACTAAATCAAGCAAAACGGCTATAAAGTTTTGCTTGCATGTGTAGTTAGGCGGGGGCATTTTGAGGTAATTTGTGAGGAATTTAGAACGTACCTGAGTCCAAGGCAGGGCACGACTGGCAGGGCTCGCCAAAGCCGTAGTCTGCGCTAGCACAGCAGCATGCCGACTTAGTGACAGCTGCCTGAAAAGGCCGCACACACACTCCCTTTTTAATGGCTCCATAACAGGTACTGCGCATGTGTGTGTCTGAGGGCAGAAGGAAAGGAGGCATATAAGAGATAAGCTTCATATATTCTTTAATACAAAGTTACTTTGTAGATCAGGGTTGAGTAGGAGGCAAACAAAAACACTCACTAAAACACAAACACTTTATTTAAATGTGCCTAATTTTACCCCTTTTTTTTTAACCAATAATATAAGTTAATTTATATTTATACTACTGATTTGTCTTATGTCACTGTATGGCCACACCATTATTTTCATGACTAAATAAAGTCTGTGAACACACCACAGCAGAGCCGGCAGTGTGAACAGTGTGAACAGTGTGAAAGCAGTCCTGGGATTCAAACTCATGACCTACCGATCACAGGAGCAACTCCCAAACTAGCAGGCCATCAGATGCCCAGAATCAAAACATACTCTGTGTGCTATGACGTTTATTGAAAGAGCAGAGAAAACGACAATGTTTAATTAGTTCAGAGCTGGACTCTAACACTAATGACTCCTACAAAAAAACGCTACGGCCAATTCTACCAAACATGAGGGAACTAAGATAATAGAATATGTCAAATGTTTCTATCCCATTCATTTTCATCACTGTTCAGAATATAAAGCTGATATTTGCAGTATTTTAATTATCAACCATTGCTATCCCCACGAGATTCAGAAAATACAGTCATTAACATGATAGTCGCATAACTGAAACAAATTAATTATACTGATGTCTGTTATACCTGTTACTGAGAGGACACCATACAGAATTAATGATTAATGATCAAGAATTGCTTAACCATTAAGAATCACTTATCTATCTGTCTGTCTGTCTGTCTGTCTGTCTATCTATGTATCTAAGCAAACATACTAAAACATAATAAGTAAACTCTGCCCTGTTGAGCTTAGAAGCTCTCAGTAAGAAGTTAAGAGAGTAACTCTAGGGAGTCACTGTCTTCCCTGATCCACTCCCTGAAAGCATCCCTGCGATAAGGCCAGAGAATGTGAAAGTTCCAGTAACCGTGACTCTCTTTGAGTCATACAGCTCAAGGCAGGAGAGTCAGTTTGGCAACAGAACCCTTGGCTCAATTTTCAACCTAAATTTGAAACAGGTTGTTTACGTCACAGGAACGGCTTTGAGTAGGTGGGTGCGTGCTATTGTGTGCATGTGTCTTAAGAGTGTTTATAAGTATAAGATCATCCCTTTAAAGCAATCAGGGTTTGTGTATTGGTGGGTCTGTGTGGGTGTATACAGTATAGGTCAGAAAGCAAGTTCGAGCTCTCTGGATGAGTCAGTGTTTACTTGGGTCTGCAACCCATGACACACTTACAGACTTCTACCTCTAAAAACATTGTTTAGCCACAGAAATCAAGAGAAATCTCTGTGTGTGCGTGAGACTTGATCACCAGACATAGACATGTGTCTATAACAGAGAGAGAAAGGTGACAAAGAGAAAAGGAGTGTGTTATGTGTGTTTTATTTCTCCTTACCCACACATGAGCGTCCGTCGGGCCCAACAGCCAGCCCTGCTAAGCACTCGCACCTGAAGGAGCCCTCTGTGTTTATGCACCGTCCGTGTATACAGATGCCTGGGGTCTGGCATTCATCGATATCTGAGGAAATGAATTTTTAATGAAACACACACACGCACTAACAACTATCAGCAAACACTCTTATACAATAAACCACACAATAAACCAAATAACATGGTGCCCCAGAGTTCTGTGCAACAAGTCTGTTCAGAGCTCATGAAACCCTGAAACCGTGAGGTACCCCGAATCTCATGTAAGAGAGTTTCAAGCACATTTGTACCATGTGTTGTGTCTCGTGTTGTAAAGTTATAACGACCAATAAACCGCACCTGTGCAGTAGCGCCCACTAGAGGCTAATGTGAAGCCATGTTTGCACACACATTTGAAGCTGCCATCTTCATTGATGCACATGCCATTCAGACACATGTTTGTTATGGCACATTCATTGTGGTCTGAGAAAGGAAAAACACATAGTCACATAGACAGCTGGTTCTTGGGTGATATTGATATAAAATCTCTGTGTACCCATAGAAATTATCCATCTGTCCCTGTATAAGTGAACATATTAACAAAAGCAGGACTGATGATGCACCCGGTGCAGTTCATTTTAAACAAACTGATTATAATATCAGCACACTCAAGTATATCGACTGGTTAAATCTTTTAGGGATGGTGATCTGGGAAAATACATTTATGATGTGAATGCTATTGGATATACTCAGTTTTGTGCCTGTTCAGTAATTTATGAATACATTTACACTTGTGTGATGTGCAACTATTTGGATTAACTCAGATTATGTAATTGTTTTAATTGTACAACTTCTTGTGCTTTGAAAGGTTTGATTCATGTGATTTTTGGAGACGTTAATATGTGCCATCTAACACATTCAGATTCAGATTTTATTTGTTACATACACCATCATACATAGTACAACATGCAGTGAATTGCTTTTTGCAATTTTGCACTGTTAAATAAATAAAACATGAAATTTTAGTTGTTTACAATATGCTAACTTGAAAAACAAATGAAGGTGTGGATTGAAATATGGCATTTATTTATTTTTATTTTCTTTTATTTTCATCAAACATGTGGTGTTTAAATTCTGCATACAACTAAAGGTTGGAAACACATTTCATTAGGATTTTGGCATTTAAATATTTGAACAATAAAATGGAATTTGGGCTGAACTAAAAAAAGATGACTGGAAAGTTTGTGACTGGAAACATGCATATATGGGTCAAAAGTGGGAGAGGGAGTCTAGCAGAGTGCAGACTCTGTCTTACCCATGCAGTTCCTGCCGTCGGGTGTAGACTGGAAGCCTGCATTGCAGATGCACCGGAAGCTGCCTGGTGTGTTGAGACAACGGCCGTTCTGACAAAGCATGCCATTATGTAGGCATTCGTCAGTGTCTGCCAGGGGGCACACAACACCACTTCAGCTTCATCATAACTACAGTATGGGGCTACAGTGAATTCTTACAGGAGGCTTTCAAATCAGCCTGCTACTGTTTATACCCTGTGATAAGGACCAGGCTTATGAGTGCATAAAAATATACACATCTTTATATGCAGCTAGTGATACAAACAAACCTATTTTTTACATATACAATACAGCAAATATATAAGATAAGATAAGATATAACTTTATTCATCCCCGTGGGGAAATTCCAAGAGTTGCAGCCACGTGCGCAGCGCCTTCAAGATAGACAATGCAATACATAAGGAAAGGAAAGGAAAAATACGACTATATATGACTATTTAATAAACGTAAGAAATTAGATTTATTTGATAGTCATAGATTTTATTTGAAAAAAGTATCACAACTTCATGAATGCAATCAAAAATTTATGTTTGGGTTTTTACATACCTATTCAAGTTAATTAATACACAAGTACCCTGTACCCTGTCTTTTAGTTTCAGAAGTGGAATTTCCAGAGCTTTCATTAAAAGTCCTAATAAAAGCTACTTAATCCATCAAAACATATGAAATATAGCAGGCGTTCCAGTGCTGGAGACTCACCGAGGCAGGCCTGCTTGCCCGCAGGCCTGTGAAAGCCTGTATGGCACTTGCAGTAATAAGAGCCGGCAGTATTTACACAGTCTCCATTTGTGCAAGGGTCGGAAATGCACTCATCTATGTCTGGCGACCCACAACATATGACAAAAAGATATTTCATTACACAAATCGTTTTGTGCAGTTCTGACATACTAAGATTGCCATTCCATAAGCAAAAAGTTATCTTCAATTTGAAGGTTAGCCTGCAGCTTTTGCAAAGAGAAACATGAACACACTCATCCTGGTGAAGGGTTACATAAGAGTTGGATATTGTTTAACTGTATCAAAAACAACAATTTGTGCTCCCAGAGTTTTCCTGCTTTCAGTCAGACCAGCATATTGTTTATTCATTCATTATAAATAGGTACATAATTAAAGAGTTATCATTACCTAGGCACTCTCCTTGACTGTCCACTCTGTAGCCAGCATTGCACTCACAGCGGTGACTGGACCCCACAGGGATACATCGTCCATTAAGACACAAATTGGGAATCAGCAAACATTTGTTGATGGTCTCATTTAGACCAACTGAAAAAGAAACATACATAGACTTACATGCATTCAAGTGAAAATATCAGTAAGCGTTATGTCCATGCAATGCATATTATTATTATTATTGCTGCTTAATCCCAATAGTCAGCTCACCAACAGGTCCTTGTGGTCTTTGTCCATTACCGTTTCCATCAATCTGAATATAAGGAATCTGAGGTATCTGTGGGATGTGAGGGATCTGTGGGATCTGGGGATATATGTGACCGTTCCCGTTGACTGGATACAGTGTTTGGCCATTCAGAGTGGAGTCATGTCCATTGGGCTGTTGAGGAATTCTGCCCCCTAAAATTCCAGTGTCTACTTCTGGATATCCTCCCACTGCAGCTCCATCTAAACACATCCGGTGGAACTCATCTAAAGGACACAAGACAGAGATACAGTCACTTATGATCAACTGTAACACAGAAGGCCAGAAAACAAACTCTGATATGTAGTTGTCATTAGTTCTAAACCATGTTTTTGTAATCTATCCTCACCATAATCTTTCCTTTTTATATTTGTTATGTTTGAATCTTTTTTTCCAAACAGGAAAGACAGCTGTTATCACAGTCTTTGTTGTACAGTAACGTGATTAAACTTTGTCCACAGAATGTCTGCAGCCTATTTACAAAGACTCAACAGCATTATCTATAATGAAAATAAACAATATCATTCAAAAGCAAAAGTATGGATTGTCTATTTTAATACACACATACTCTCTCAGTGAAAGCCAAGACAATATTTTGAAAAAGGCTAATACATGAACCCACACAGAAGTTATGTGTGGAATCTTCATATAATGTCTAATCGGACACTATATAGTTATATAGTAAAGGGCATTTTTTTCTGTTTAAAGCTACATGGTGTTATGAAGTGCCATTAACTAAACATCATGCATACAGTATATATAGAAAACCTCTGACAATTTAGGGAATTAAAAAAATGTCGGCATTTTTCACGTTTTTCGCAAGTGCTCTTGAAACGTAATCCAGATTATTTTGGTGGGGTTTTTTTTATCTAGAAGCACATTAAACAAAGACGTTTCTAAAACGATTGCACAGATTTGCAGTACTGCACACGTACACAGTTTACAATCATATAAAAAAGTATATCTCGATGTGTCTTGTGTAACACACCTAATTGGGCTAACCTTTTAGTTTTCATATCAGGTGGATACATCTAGGCATGCAATATATTTCGTAGGTTATTAACATTTACATTGAAATTTCTGTTCTTCTGTTCTACATTAAGAATTTATATATTAAATGGGTTTTCTTGCAAAGTTAGACCTGCCTCTAAATTTGGCCTGTAATGTATGTGGAACCGTTGGACATTTTACCGGTTCCTCGGATCGGGCACATCTCTGGAATTGTCCCTCTAGCCCAGCAGCGGCCTCTATCACAACAGCACTGCGCTTTAGTGAGGTGTCCAGCCATCACCTGAGCACAGCGCCCACTCAGCACGGCTGCAAAACAGGAGCCTGTGTGCTGGCCTGAGACACACACACACACACACACACACACACACACACACACACACACACACACACACACACACACACAGTTTGACCATCACTTTTTCTTCTTAATAGTGTTAAAAAAGGTGCACATCTGAATATATTAATGTATTAAGTGATGTTCATTAAAGATTTAATGCTTTTTCAAATCAAGACAAGATTATTTCACCAGTTTTATGACCAAGTCTTTTACTAAGTTTGCTGTGTTTATCTGCATAACTGCATGGAGCTAAAAGTAAGCTTTTTGGATGGGCCCCAAACAAAATCAGCGTTCAAATTCAGCTCAGCATTTGTGGCTCTGAACGTTAATCAGAGTGAGCAAGCTGAAAGGCACAGTGAAACATATTTTCCACCTCAGCGCCCCAGATTAGCTCATTTACTGTGCTCCTCTTCAGTATCTGATTTGGCTCTTAGGGGTCCAAAATAGTTACAGTATGTGTTCTTCTGTCATATCAAAACTTCAGGCCTTTCACATTGTGCTGTGAAAATACAGACTGCACCACACTCTCTGGCATCAGAACGATGGTGGGCCGTTCTCAAGCCCACCTGTGAAATCTTAGACATTTTCAAAGGGCAACCAGTCCAGCACTGTCCGGAAAATGTATCAACGTGAAAAAACCTCATCACCTCATGTGACTCCTGTGTGTATCCCAACTCCTAAAGCACTTGTTCACACCATCGGCTGTCTCTGTCTCTCTTTCATCAATGCACACGTTGCTGTCACGAAAGTGGGTGGAGGTGCTGAGCACTCTTGACTTTGAGTGTATATATATATACCCCTCCTGATATCAGCAGTGTGGTGCGAAAGCCCCCCCGGCAGAAGACGGCTGTGCTTCCTGCAGTATTTAGGTCAGTTTGCCCCTGAAACTGGTGTTTTGTCTGACATCTGTTGTCTCAGATGCTGTTTGCACGTGTGCTTTCATGGCCTCATGAAAGCCAAGTGGTTTATTTTGTAGACCCATTCTAATGCTAGAAATCCAAGCTGTGCTCAATTTCAATCGTTTTCAATGAACTCCTCACTCCCCAAAGGCCTGTAGGTGGTCATAAACTCCAGTGCCTCATTCCCAAAGCTACATAACCTCCATGTAATTTTGGAACTTTACGACTGGCCCACTCATCTTGAACGCTTTACACGATGTGAACAGCAGCTTGTATTTTCAAATTAAAAAGCATCAAAGTAGAGATACAAAGTTTTGTCCTGACAGCACTAAAATTACTTTCATAGTAGTTCCCAAACATTTATAGTTACTTAAAATATAGTTATATAGTTAGTTATAGTTACAAAATATATACAATTATAAACTGGATAATACAACTGGATAATAACCCTGCAATTTAACCCTTAGAACCTTAATATGCTATACATTTGAAGTACAGTTCTGAGATTATTTTTTTACAAAACATTACAGTTTACATTTTCATTCTGTGTTGACAGCTTTAAATCTGCACTTGAGTATGCATGATTTATTTTTGTCTTGTGGCCAGTGCCAAAAGGCTCAGAATCATATCTGTCATCCTTTACATCATGAACAAAGAAGGCAGATTAAAACTGACTTAAACCACACAGCAGTGCTCTCAGTTAAGAAGTCAAGAGGTCATATGTTTTACAATGCAGTTTGTTGGAAGTCTACATGAAGAAACTGACCTTCACTCATTAGCCAAATAGTATTTCACTGGAAAAATATGCATCACTCATTCAAACAACAGCATTAAAGCAAGTAAACAAAAGTTTCGTTAAAGTTTAAAATCTAAAAGATTTTTAATTAATTAATTTTGTTTTTTTGTTTTTAGCTTGTTTCAATGTTGCACAGGTCAAAAGTAAACACACACACACACACACACACACACACACACACACGTACAGTGCTAACACATACAATGTAAACCACTGTGTTCATGTAGATTCCATCCACTGCAGTTTTTCAGCTATAGCATCACCTTCCTATTGGAAGAGGCCCTTAAATGGCTGAGATCCACGGGAGCCCTAGAGCTTTCTAAAAATAGTCAAGAGCTAAACAGAAATAGAAGCACTACCCTTTGAGACTAGCTTTCAAAACACAATGTAAACAGAGTCCCAGAAGCTACACCATGACTCCCCCGTCGATCCTACAGCAGCCCACAAGTTCCGCTGGAAATGCTCAGAGGAGATTAAGCCTAAGGAGACTGATAGATCAGTGCACTGGCCTGTCAGGTCTTATCTTCCACTGTGTATCATGGCCCCACTAAAAGCAGGCCTTTGAAAGAGAAAAAGGAAGAAATGGACTTTTAGACAGACAAATGGTGTAGCTTTAGCGAACTGACCTACAACCAGAGGTGAAAACACTTGCTAAAAGAACACTACAGCAACTGCACTACTAAAATCTTTGATTGTGTGATCTAGGCTATCAAATACATTCAATGGCTTTTTAATTTTACCTTAGGTAAGTTTATAATTAGTTACCTACCTAGCTAGCAATGAATGGCTTAATGCAGGCTAATCAGCTCAGTATAATCAAAGTCATTAACTTATATTTGAGCTATAAAAAAAATTTGAGACATGGGCCAGAGCATTGGCCTGTCCTGAATTCAACTCCTAGAAGGGGATTCTGTCTTTACCCCTGCTTACTCTCTACTCAAAATTAACGCAGTCGCTATGAATTATACTGTATTAATGATCGAGTATGTTGACATTTTGAACATTAATTGAGTTTTTTGAACTGGCAAACAACAACAACAAAAAAAACCTAAGTGAACAACAACAGACTACTTGTGACCATCCTAAAATACTTATTTACAGTGGAAACAGCAGCTGCTGTGAGTGTAATGAGTAATTTGTTTAAAGATCATCTACACTTGACATTCTGTTAGAGGTAGTGCATTCTCTCTCTTTTCTCTTTCATGCCAGAACGCAGGGTTAGGAAAGGTGGGTGGATGTTTGGGGGCTGTAATTGCAGGCTAAGGTCCAGCTGCTGACACTGTGTGATGTTTCCATCACATTCTACCAAAGTAGAGCATTCTATACTTGCCTCAACAAGCACGGCTTATTACATGAGATATAAAACTGCACACAAATGCAGATACTCAGTAAGGAGTTGAAGGGCCAAGGTGTTGCTTTTTATGCTTCTTTTAGAAAGTGAAAGGGGTTTACACTATACTTTTACTCAAATACACTCATCATGGTGCACAAATATATTTGGTTCTTTACACTGATTTGAAGTGCCACTAAGACAGCTAAGATTTCACTTCATAGCACATCTTTCCACTACTGTGGCAATTCTGAGCCACAGAGTAGGCCTGCCCTGCACATTTTAGTGCTGTAACACACACACACTTCCTCTCAGGAAATGTTAATTAGCTGATTTGTTGAATCAGATGTGTTAGAACAAGAAAAACACCAAAAATGTGCAGTGCAGAGGAACCAAAGCACCAGGGTTGGGACATACTGCACTTCTGTATTTTTAGGCCAGTGTTTATACAGACACTTTCAGTGTCTGCCAGAAAACTGATGATGTGGTTCCATTTTTCATGCAGGAACAAAGAAAGAATGGTGGGAAAAATTAACGAACATCAGGGAGATCGAACATCTGGTTTATTTGTAAATGGAAGATCTTGTTAGATACTTTTAACAGTTTCTCTCTTGTTTAAACATCCACTAATAATGCAAATGTAGTTTGCAATGTACAGATGTTCATTAAGAAGTGCAAAAACTCTGTCGGCCAAATTCAACAAAATTTGAATCTCGTATTTGTAAAGAACGGTAACACTCACCAATGCACCTAATCTTGTCCGCAGATAACACATAGCCAGATGGACACACGCAGGAGAAGCTGCCACCTGAGTTGGTGCACTGTCCTCCTTCACACACATGTGGAACACTGGAGCATTCATCTACATCTGGGAAAAGTTGGAGATGAGTTTTGATCTCAAGTTATTTTTGTTAAAAAGACAGCTCTGCAGTTCACAGTGCAAACAAGTTGTTAGCCATCAGAAGATGCCTGTTTACAGACAATGCCTTCTAATCAATCTGCAAGGTTGTGAAAATACATTGGGTAACATAATGGCATAATATGCCTTTGTTAAGCCCTTATTAAGCCTAATTAAACCAGTATTCACTAAGCAAGTAGCTGCTAGTAATTAACTTAAAATGTACTCATTAACTGCATAATTAAGCAATAACTAAAGTCATCATTTTCTAGGGCACTTTTTTGTGCATTGTACACTATAATCTTCTGCAGAACATTTAGACATTTACTATGCTTTTATTAAGGACTATCAAGCTAACAACCAGTAACTGATTTACGAAGACAATAACTGCCGGTAAACAGATTGCTCCTTCCTACATTGCTAAGCAGTAACTAGAGTGAACTAATCATTTAGCGTTCTACAGTCTGGTCTCAGGAACCCAAACCAATGGCTTTGTCTCAGGCTCAGGTTTTTTTTTTAAGAACAGTAGCGTGCAAGGCTTCATTTATTTATAATTTTTCATCTTTCATCTGGTTAGGGTGTTGCCCCTGCAATCAGAGGGTTGTGGGTTCAAATTCCAACACTGCTAGTGTCAACACTGAGGTACCCTTGAGCAAGGTGCTGTGCCCACACACTGCTCCCCGGGCACCCCTCATTGGTGGTAGCCCACTGATTCACTTGGTGAATGGATTAAATGCAGAGAGCAAATTTCACACTGTTCATACTGTGTGCTGTGGTGCGGTTACGAGTGACTATAAGATGCCGCTTTAATTTAAATCTATTTTATGCAGGTTGTTTCTATATGAGACAAATGATAGCTAAATTTGTTCTGTCTGATATTTTATGTTCAGTGATGCATCATACAGTAAGCAAGCCAATGTTAAACTATGTTAGCTTAATGCGAATACAGATTTAAAAAATGCTGAAGTGTAAAACAAACTTTTGAAGTTTTTAATGTCTGCTGCCTTGGGAACCTCCACTCCACCCCCAAATATACTGGCTTGAAAAGTCATTACAAGGGCTTTAAAACGCCCCTTTGCCCCTAGGTATTTAATACATTTACTGGAGAATAGAAAATTCAAACTTCAATGTACATTAGAGGTTTTATTCTAAGTAATGTTACTGTTTTTATTGCTCTATTCATCATTCACCATTAAATGCCCAGACAATATTACAGGTAGCTGACATTCTTGAGTGGTGAATATAAAATGAAAATATTGGTGTTGTGTTAATATTGAAGTGCTGATATGCAAAATAGGAAACAGAATCTGCTGCTGTAACTGTTAGGAACTTGTGAGAGTTTGGCTCTTGGCTTTGGCTGCAGGCTGGCAGTAGAACAAAGTGACTCCCCTTGTTTGCCTCCGTCATGTGAACTATGCTTGCAGTGCTAGACTGTTGGCTGAGTAAACTACAACTAAGCAGCACTCACATGCAGCATTTCCCAAAGGAGGAACACTTTCCAGAAAGAAAAGCATCTAACCACACTAAGCAACAACAGGTTTTCTCTTAACACTGCACGCTTGTTTGGTTTCTCATTAAACTTAGAAACTTGCAAATAGTTTGTCTCCATTTGGAAAAGATTTTTTTCTGTCCCTTGTAAAAAAAATCATAGACAACATCATTTCTCTAACCTGATTTAAACAGTTATATTTACATTTAAGTAAACATTTAGGTGTGCAATGTTCATCTTGTTTAAAAACTGTAATTTTAAACCAATTCTTAAACAACAAAACATGAGGTTTTAATTAGCAAACCTGACAACCACTTATTCACAAACCATTAGGCAGAATAATTTAGAGTGTTGAGATAACAGCGGTGGGAAAGTGATACTTGTAGCCTGGTAGGTGAGATACAGATGATAGAAGGTAGCAATCAACCCATCACACATCTGGAAGTGCATTGGAGTCCAATTTACTTTTTTTGTAGAGCCAAACAGAACTGAACCATGGAAGTAAATCTTGCCGAACTATTATTTCAGCTTATTAATGACAGAATAGTTCATTAATTATATGCAGACTATTCTACATGAAAATCACTTCATAACTGAATATAAAATAACAACCAACATTCAGTGATCTGATTGGTATTAATATCCACACTAACTTAAAATATTAATACTCAGGTAACAGTCAGATGAGACTAAACCAAATTAAGTCACTTTTTTCTTAGTCATAGGTGTTATAAAATTGCAGTAGTGCATGTTTAGACAGGATTTGATATAAAGTAAAACACACCACAGTGAAACTCTTCCACTGTATTTAACAATTTCACCTAGTGAAGCAGTGCACAGCCTTGAATGGCACTCAGGGAGCAGTGTGTGGGGATGGTACGTTGCTCAAGGGTACATCAGAGGTGCCCTTGCGCAAAGTACATTGGATGTCAGTGGTGCCCTTGGTTGGATTTGAACCCACGACCTTCTGATTGTGAGGGGAACTCCCTAACCACTAGGCCAGCAGTACCCCCAGAGATGCCACAGTCAAACTGGGAGTCACAGGGTGCACAAATGGTTTTGCTCTCTCTGTATGAGTAAGAACACTCAATACAAGCACAACATTATGTAAGAAAACAGAGGTTTCTGCAATAGAACTGGTGGTTAGTATTCTCCTCCAAGTGTGTTGAACTGTACAGTGAGATTGGTGAAGCTTTACGTGACTCATACACTTGCTAGTCTTTACATGTGTTGGCGGCATTGTGTGAGCTAGTGGGTGGAATATAGTAAAACTAAGTTGGGGTGGAAATTGAGAAATAATGAAATTAGTGTACAGTCATCTCCACGATGGCATCTTAGCATCTACTGTATATTTTTGCACATTTTGAAACACGAATCATAGACATTTCAAATATCAGATCAGTACTTGCACCACGCACCACGTATCCCCACTACTAATTAATGGTTTCTTCAAATTTCTCCAATATTTGAGATTTAAAAACAAACAACCTATCAGTTTGCCAGAAGAAATTAGTGAAGCTTCCTGCTCTGAGGCATCCTCTTTGAGATCACAGTACTTGGCAATTTGGGAGCATAAAAGCATGTTATTTGTTCGGTCTGAGAAAACGTGAAAATAACAGGCCTGAATCAAGAAGAATGTAGTCGCAGGATCTCGGCGGTAAATATTTTTACAGTGTCTCAGCTTCAGGTAAAGATATGTATTTCAATATAAGGTATTTCTAAATGAAATAATAATCCTAATCTTTTTGGCATTTGTCAGTTAGCGCTGCTTAACTGGAAAGTAAGCACATACTACACATACCATATGTGTTACTGAACCAAATTATAATCTGATAAAATAAGCAGAACCACAAGATGCCATAACGTGTTTATTAATGGTTAGTATGGGGTCTCTTTCTGTTCCTACACTGACCTCCATGCTCACACAAAAACAAACATGTTTATATTAGATTCCCTTTAGGGCTTCATTTCAACACCTCAGCCTCATAGCTGACATTAGCAACACTGGATAATGATCACCTTGATTTCCAAATCAACATAAAATGCTTCAGTCTTAGCACCCACAAGCTCTTCTATAAATTCCCCTCTGAGCTCATTTATTTGATGTCATAGTACTTCAATGCTCACTTTAGACTGTTTTACTGTATAAATGCATGTGTTTTGCCAGTCATTTGAACACAACGGAAGTCCAGCGCAACCCTTACTTATGCTCAATACAATTTGATTTACAACTTGATGGATGTGTAAAACTGTCAAAATCTTACTGATAATAAAATAAAGTTAAAGGAAAGTTCTATATTATGATATTTTGTTTATCACATATTTGAAAGAGTGGCATTAAGTAGAGGAGGAACCCTAAATATGCATTAAGGTAAGTAAAACTATCAGGAATGATCTTTTTGCTACTTACCCTCACACTTATTCGTGCCTTCATTCAGACGATGCCCAGCAGGACACTTGCACTCATATGAACCCACAGTGTTGATGCATTTTCCTCCGTGACACAGGCCTGGCACAGCCTGGCATTCGTCAACATCTGCACAAAAAAGAATTACAGTCAAACACTGTACAAGCCCTATTCTGTCCACAAATCCCTCTAGGTTTAGTGATGGATGATGCCCTGTAATCCACTGTAATATAGAACCAGTGGTGCCATAGTATACATACAATATGTAATGAATACTGGAGATGGGGGAAGTATTAATGATACTCACAATATGTTCAGAATGACATATTTTGAAGTTTATTTAAATAACAATAAATATCATCATTTATCTAAGCCCTAAAGACAGCTGAGGCATGACAAATGAGATTCTGAAGGTTCTCTGAAAGAATTATGCAAAATACTTATGAAAGAAAAGCTGGACTGATGTGTCATTACAGCTATAGAACTTTGCCCGTAAATATCATCTCACAATTAAAGTATCCCCTATTGCCAACAATCTGGGATAGAAAATGTCAGGACAAATCTCTTTAAAAGACATATGATGCTGGAATGCTTTTGAAAACCTTAGCATTTCCTTGTAATCTAATGCACTTGGCCCCTTTCGTTCTCAAAGAAAAAAGTTCTCACTGAGGTTTCTCGTCATAAATCTCCAGTAGCACATTTCGGTTCACATCGTGTTTAGGATTATTATTTGTTTCTGGTCTCACACATTTTTTCTCTCCATATTCTTGCAAGAACGCTGAGAGGTTTTAGTGATTTTTTTTTTTTTTGGAGTGAAAGCTATTTGATGTACAGTAGCAATGTGACAATACTGTCAGAGACAGAAGATCCATTCATGTCACAGTAATGTCCGCCCACAGCAAACGCCCTATGAAGAAGGGCCTCTTGTACTAAGGGTCTGAACGACCATGAGGACAAGGCCGGCAGAGAAGTACCCAGCTGCACAGTGGAATCCTCTTGGTCTGGGATTGAGTGCTGAGGATATGAAAGAGAATCTGGGTGTTAAGCTGTGTACAAAGCAGGGCCCCACTAGGACCTGCTGCCCAGGAACAAGGCCACACTTCAGTCCCCAGAAAGACGAGAGAGGTGAGGTCATTGGAAAAGCAAGGCGGTTCCGTGGAGTTAGAGTGGGAGAAATACGAGTGAGATCAAAACTCTATATTCACACTGGCCTTACACAGGAAGGACGAGTGAGTAGTTCGGTGTGGAATGTGTAACAGTGAGTCATTTTCGAAACGTACTCAGTGTATCCTGGCTGTTCAGACTTTCACTAATAGTCAGTGTCCAGGAACTGCACAGCCTGGCTATTCAACAGCATTAAACCGAAATCGGCTCTCCAGAGCTTCAAACAGAAGTCGTTCTTTTCCGTCATGTAAAAAAAAAACATAGAAGTGTCTACAGTCGTCAGAAAAGAGGACGATAAATCGGTTCCAGAGATTATATATCGGATCCAGGTGTCCAGAATTTTAGTTCAGCCAGTTTGGACATTGAAATTGTTTCTGTCATATCATAACCAACACTCATTTTTAAAAATTTTAACTACAGTTTTTGTTACACTATTTGAGAAAGTGCTTTTGTTTTTTGCTGTGAAGTTTCCGCTTTAGAGATGCAAGACTTCGTTACGACAGCCATGATATGAACGCATACTGAGAGTGAATACCCCCTTTGCTTTCTGAATGAGATAAGTCAATCAAGCTTTTCCAGATATGGTGCCCGTGTGGGTGATGAGGCCTGCAGGGGAGAAAACAGTATCTCAGTGTGCAGTGCAATTTATACTAAATTGTTACAATATGCAGAGCATCCCCTTTGAAAGAGAAGCCAAGATGCATATGGGGGGTATCAAAGATCCAAGCTTCTCACTGGAGGAGAACATCAAAAGCACAAGGCATAGAGACAGCACACATTAAGTCTTTCTACCAGATACCAGAGCCACAGTCCCTGGCATTAGTTACATTTCAGTAAGGTTGATAAGGCTTGAAAACCCCCGTCATGGCATAAAATATTTTATTACAAAACAGCCTGGATCTCACTGTGAAGCGTTTTTGATGTTTCATTCTCCTGGAACCTAATAGAGTCACAGTCAGTTCAGTTAGCCAATTATTTAAATATGTTTGCTTGATCGAACATCCAAAGAAAACAAACTCTTTTGGTTGAGCTTGATGTAATTGAATCCAGGGTGGTGGAAAAAAAAGAATCAAGATGTTACTAAGCCAAACAAACATGAAAAACTGTCAACAGATCCAGCATCTTCTTCCAGCATCAATAATTATTAAAAGCAAAACACTGTACACTTGATAGCTTAGATGCCTGACAGATGCATATTATGCTCAACATTTTGGCTGATCCTCCAAACTTTCTTCAGGAATCAAGGGTATTAGTAGGGAGCTCCAAACTGCAGTATCAGCCTCTACACTTCTGGGAAGGTTCAGATATTGGGACATGGATGTGAGGCATCCAGCCAGTAAGGCATCCAAGGGTGATGATGTTGGATGATAACCTCTGGATCACAAAGGTTACTCCAATTTAGGGGCGAGGCATATGGAAGCAATATTTTAAAGACATGTTCTTAAAGTGCTGTTCTAGTTTGAAAACTGCTCTCAAATGCAGGACACAATGATTTAAATGCAAACATAGTGCATACCAGTGCAGTGCAAAAAAAAAAGAAATTAATTAACTAAGAAAACAATTAACCAATCCATTCATCAAATTAACTAAGTAACTAATTACTCTAAGTTTGTCAGTGTTACTCAGATACTGATGGTATCTAGAATATTAGGTGTCAAAATACAAATTCTTGTATAAAGCTCTATCAGCGAGGTTGCAGTTCCACTGCTCAAAATCCCAATGCTGGGGGCTTATGCCCGTCTACCTGATGGCTGGCATCAGACATAGTGACCATACTCTGCTATAGAGCATCCAATTGTATTAAAAAACTTTTCAACAGTGGTAAAGCAAGCTGTGTCTGTGCAAGTAAACTATGTATGTACAATCTGTGTATGTGTGTCAGTAATGGTTACACTTTAACATAGCAGAATTGGAAGGGATGTCCAGATACTTATAGTATAGCTTCAGCTTTATTTGTCATATGTAAGTTGACACAGGGTGGAACAATGAAATGTGATTGACAAGCAGAACAAGTCTCTCAGCAATATAGTAAGACTCTGAGCTCCCATCAGTGCAGCCATCCTACAGCGCATATATTTAAAAACACTGTCAAAATCTAATGGGGCTGCGTTTTTTTATTTTTTGCCTAATTAGTTCCACTAGTAAATTAAGATTCCAATTGCAAATTAATAAACCAATCAGAGTTTTTGCATTCCATTTTTACGACACTGTATGTGTTTCAAGGCAAGTGAATATTCTGCTGATGTTGAAGTGTAATTTCTGCATCAACTTTGAATATTATAGTGCTCTGCAGTAAGAAAGGCACTAAGCTTGGAAACAGATACTCAGAGAACAGTGATTTGATTGGCTAACTATCACACAGGACAAACCCAGCCGGCATTCTATATCAGGTGCTGTGTGTTTGGTGATTGCAGTGAAGAGCTGCTGTCGGTGCCAGCATAACAAAAGATCAGACAGGAGTCTAAGCTCACTCCAGCACGCTGGCTCCTCCAGTTGTGCACAATCACAGGGGACTCACAAAGCCCAGTCTGTGCTGCTGCTGCTCTGGGCACAGGATATCCACCCAGAGCTCAGGGGAATCCCTCTTCTCTGAAGTCGAAAAGAGATTTAGAGCAGAGTGTGTCTGAAAGAAATGTCTTGGTCAGTCTGTATATTACACCCCAGATCAGCGTAAAAACGTATGCACCGGCCGAGCGCACACCGTACGTTTGACTCCATATCCTCCTGGCTTAAGCTGGAGATATACCTAATGCCATACGTCTGCTCCATTTCCCTTTGTCTGCTTTTAAAACCATGAAGGCACATTACTATGCTTCCTGTCTCTGACTGGGCAGTGGAGTGTCCTGAATATAAAAAGCATTTTTAAATGCAGTTTCAATGCAGCAACTCAATGCTGCATAAAGAGGAATGAATCAAGTGAACGGCGGAAGCAAAGGATGTCGTATCGTCTAAATGTTTGCTAGTTGGCGTTTTCACTTCAAAGCATTCTCTGGAGGCCAGTCTGTTGCACTTGGCCAGGCTCAAAAATGACAACTTGTGAGTATGTTGTCCCTGTTACAGTAGCAAAGAGTGTAAAGCTTGAAAGCACAATTCAGGGTTAATCCCATTGTATCACATTGATGCATTCCAAATCTGGCAAATATGTAGCTGTTTAAATAAATGTTTGGGGTTAATAATAAGCAGATCATTTTATATTAAAGATCAAACTGACTGAACCAAAAGTGATGGAAAATCAAAACAGATTTTCTTTTACATGCCACTACTGGTTCTTTCTGTCTGTACCAACTTAACTTCAAAAAACCCAAACATTATGTGTGCAATTTTTCCCTCCTGCCTGGAAACAGGCCCTGTTCCAATGGCCTTCAAATCCTAAAAAAGACCACAATCAACATCACTGATATGAACAACTTCAGAACAGTATCTCTTCTCTTCTTTCTCTCCAAAGTGCTGGAGTCTGCTATATATAACCAACTCAACCTATTTCTGTTGCAAAACAGACCCAAACCAGTCTGGATTCAAAGCAGCACATTGAACAGAAACTGCACGTCTAGCTCTTACTGAGAAGCTTCAAACAGTCAGAACAGCTAAACTGTCTTTGGTCCTAATTCTTCTACATTTTTCTACATATTTTGATACACATACCACTCCACTACTGTGAACCCTTCACATTAGATTTAAAACTTTAACTCTCAAACCCATAAAACCAAAAATGGTCCAGCTCTGTCATACCTATCAGCCCTGATCAGACCATGAGTCACAGCTCAGTCTCTTAGAGCATCAAGAGCAGACCGACTCGAACCATCTCTTCTCAAAGCTCAAACACATGTGTCTTGTCTCTTCTTGGTTTTAGCACCTAAGTGGTGGATCGAACTTACCCTGAGCATTAGGACTGCTGAGACACTTGCTGTGTTCAAACAAAGACTGAACATCTCTTCAAGTAGCATTTAATATTAAAAACTTAACTTCCAAAAACTCAAATGTCTTCCCTGTTTTCTTAGAAAACTCAGCTGGAAAAGGTAAGTTATCTTTATTCTAGATATATGATGCACAGTATCAGCTGATTAAAATCGGAACTCCTTAGTTCACAGACACCTGAGACCAACTTTGAGATCTACGGTTATAGTACACATCTATTGCATTTGCAGATGTATCGGCAAAATTACCTCTACAAAAAAATCTAAATCAATAAATTTTGTGCAATAAATACGCCTTCAGAAGTCATTTTTGTCTACTATTCAATGTAACTAAACATGGAATTGTTTAATGTAATTATATGTTTTCTGTTAGTGCAGGTGATAACTTCAGTGGGTTAAACTGTTCCAGGTAAATGGTAAAGAGTACTGACCTTGGCAGGCTCCGGTGCGGATGTTGGGGACAAACCCTCTACGGCAGGGCTGGGGTTGAGTGGGGCACTCCTCACACGGATGACCCCAGGCTCGGCCAATAGTGGCACAGCACAGCGTCTTGGTGCAAACAATCCCGCTCACCTGACCCTGGCACATCTGGTTGACTATCTGGGAGAAGCAAGGACCTGTCCGATAATCTGCGAGTAGAAGTGAAGTCGTCTGTTAGAAGCATCAAGATTATTTACGCTTGTGTAGTGATAAAGTGAAGGTATGGCTGAACTCTCAAACTCATAGTTCAACCTAGATATTTGACAAGAGGATTTAAAAAGGATTATCCAGTTTTATAAGACTTTTATAAGACTTACAAAACAAAGAACAGTTTCAAACTACTTTTCACAGCTTTGCTTCATGCAGTTTTTGGCTATTTAATTTGCCATAAAAAATAACAAACTGAAAGTCTATTGAAACGTGTTCTGCTTTCTTCAAACTGAGAGACTTTGCCAATCACAAAGATTATGCAAGGGATAAAATACAGCTTAAAGTTATGTAAATATGACCTGCATTTGGGGGATTGCTTAGGATAGGAGATGTTTGCAGATGTTAATCTTTACCTTAATGGACCAAAATGGATAAAAGGTTCAGATCAAGAATTCAAAGGTAGATTTAAGATCCCTTGGAGCATATAGCTTGCATTTGGACTTTGGCTATGCTTCAGGATCTCCTAAAAAAAAATCTGTTTTGCATTCATCTCTTTCACAGCCTCAGTTCTTCCTACATGGTTGAACAGAAAGTAATTAGTAAGGTAATTAACTATGTATAGTCTCTTCCGCACATGCATCTTGTCACTTTTACAGACAACAGGAGACAGGAACATAAAACAGTTCCACAGTCCAGGCACTGCCACTACAAGACCACTTTTAAACCATCTTATAAACATTTAGAGAAAAGTTCTGAGGCCAGACTGGGGAGGGCTCTGAAAGAGCTGTAAAAGCCTTATACACAAGAAAGGCTGCTTTCAATACCTAACGCAGATAACTGAGTATATAGTCAGTGCATGATGCTCAGTATTAGTTAAAAAATATTTGATTAAAGCATAAACTACATCTGTCATGGTGCCGTGTTCTTATAATTGAAGTTAAAATTATATTAACTTCAATTATAAGAAAAGGGTTCATTCAGGAGAAGTAAGGATTTGGTCCAAAAGTGACAATATATCAAATTAATCCATTAAGCATGAAATGTGTATTAAAATATTCAGGAGTGTGTTCTCTGCAGATCGTATGTTCTCAGTTTTCCACATAAGATCAAAAAACACTAAATTTAACTGGGGGCACCAAACCTTTGTGAGTACTGAACATTTAATCCTTAGTGATGCGACTCCAGTTTCCTTCTCAAATTCTAAAAATGACATTAGCACTGCAGTTAGGTCTTTCATCTGCCTAACATGTCTCACATATGTTTCAAAGGCAGGTGCATTTAGTACACACTGGATTACACACTTGCGTTAATGTATAGGACTCTTAACAGAATCAGACTCTCATATATGGAACCAGGTCAAAATCTTCACATGGAAAAGGACGACAGAGATGTTCTTCTTTACCCTGCTATAAGGAAGCCCATGTAATTATTTGTATGAGTCGCTGAGTGCATTCTTTGCTGTAGCATTGCCCAACACAACACAGAGGCACTTCAGCTACCAGCATGTGTTCTACATTAAAGCAGAGCAGGCCTACCATTCCACCATGTGTTGCACCAGCTCTGCCAAGTCCAAGCACTTAAAGGCACTGCTACACCTACATGGAGCACTCAGTGGAAGGTGAAAGCATCTTGAGAGCTTAAGCTCTTCTTTCTCTGATGAGAATTTAATCTTTTTCAAAAATCTTTTTTATCAGATGTATGGGTTTTATACTGTAAAAATGTTTTACAGTATTTTTAATGTACAGGCTTTTGTCATTTACGCAATAATATCTCCAAATTGTTTACGAAAGTTACATAAAATTTCACTCAGTTCACTTTAAGGAAAGTAATGCATACAGGTTGTAGCATCAGAGTAAGGTCAGAATTGCCTTCATTATATAGTGACTTCCATGTCAGAGCCACATCATAAACAGCCTGAAATCAAGACTTACAATACTCTCTAGGTTGTGTGTGAGATTGTTTCCCCTATCATTAAATAGGAAGAATGCCCCCCACCCCAGTCAAAATCTGCTAGGCTTGAATAAGACTGTATTTGGATAAAGCAACATTATAGCATTTGTTTTTTGTATATACTATGTGCACATGTTTCAGCCAGTGTAAAATTCTCGATCTAGTTTCCAATGTAAATCACATACACTACAGGCTAGAAGCCTGGACCCTTGATTTTTTTATTAAAATAAATGGTACCCTGCTTTTTCAAAAGAAATAGAAATACTAAAAACAAATGTAACTGTAGTAACACATTATTTAGCCACAAAGGTTATTTCCAAAAATTGCTGGAAAGGATGCCACAAAACAGACCTCATCATATCCAATTTCATATCATATCTGATTTATTTATTATTACATCACATGCTGCTACACTACTG
>JBBJLR010000037.1:5389875-5422391 GCA_037577145.1 Brachypetersius gabonensis
GCTTCACCTGTATTAGACAGTGCTTCACCTGTATTAGACAGTGCTTCACCTGTATTAGACAGAGCTTCACCTGTATTAAACAGAGCTTCACCTGTATTAGACAGTGCTTCACCTGTATTAGACAGAGCTTCACCTGTATTAGACAGTGCTTCACCTGTATTTAACAGTGCTTCACTTCTATTAGACAGAGCTTCTCCTGTATTAGACAGAGCTTCATCTGTATTAGACAAAGCTTCTCCTGTATTAGACAGAGCTTCATCTGTATTACTGTGCTTCACCTGTATTAAACAATGTTTCACCTGTATTGGACAGAGCTTCATCTTTATCACAAAGAGCATCACCTGTATTGGACCAAGCTTCACCTGCATTCGACAAAGCTTCACCTGCATTAGACAGAGTATCACTTGTATTAGAAAGAGTTTGGCCTGTATTAGAAAGAGCTTGACCTGTATTACTGTGCTTTACCTGCATTTTTAGAGCTTCTCCTGTATCGGACAGAGCTTCACTGGAATTAAACAGAGCTTCACCTGTATTAGAAAGAGCCTGAGCTGTATTAGACAGTGCTTCACCTGTTTTACTGTGCTTCACCTGTATTAGACAGAGCTTCACCTGTATTACTGTGCTTCACCTGTATTAGACAGAGCTTCTCCTGTATTACTGTGCTTCACCTGTATTAGACAGAGCTTCACCTGTTTTACTGTGCTTCACCTGTATTAGACAGAGCTTCACCTGTATTACTGTGCTTCACCTGTATTAGACAGAGCTTCTCCTGTATTACTGTGCTTCACCTGTATTAGACAGAGCTTCTCCTGTATTACTGTGCTTCACCTGTATTTGATAGTGCTTCTCTTGTATCAGACAGTGCTTCACCTGTATTAGACAGTGCTTCACCTGTATTAGACAGTGCTTCACCTGCATTAAACAGAGTTTCACCTATATTAGACAGAGCTTCTCCTGTAATACTGTGCTTCACCTGTATTTGATAGTGCTTCTCTTGTATTAGACAGTGCTTTACCTGTATTAGACAGTGCTTTACCTGTATTAGACAGTGCTTCACCTGTATTAGACAGTGCTTCACCTGTCTAATACCCCTTTATATAGCCTATTTTGCTGTTCCCACTGTCACTCAGTACTGTAAAATTCAACACTGCACAGTGTACCCACATCTGTTCCCACTCACCCCATACCTCTGATATCTTTCCCAGACACACACAAGCATGCACACACACACACACACACACACACACACACACACACACACATTCATACATACACACATAATTTTCACTAAAAGACTTGACCCATTGCTGCTACGAAAGTGACACCTGCAAAACATTCAAGTCAACACTTGAATGCCAAACCTGTGTGTGTGTGTGTGTGTGTATTAAAGATATGTGATCATGTGATACTAAATGCATAATATTTATTACAATTTTTGTTCAACTTTACTAAAATAACGTTTCACAATTTCATATAGAGGCTCTAACAGTCTAGACAAGTGACCAGAAAGGAAGTCTGTTCAAAGATCTGAGCAACATTTGATATATTTTGTCTGTACAGCAATGTTTGAAAGACATGCAGTATGCAATAAGACATTATTATTATTATTATTATTATTGTTGTTGTTGTTGTTGTTAACAATAATAATAATAATAATAATAATAATAATAATAATAATAATAATAACAATATAAGATAATAATATTGTGTTTATCTATCTTTTCCTGATCTATGATTAGATATTGGATATAAGCAAAGTGTCTATATTCAGAAAAAGACTTTGATGTAAATGAGGTTATTGTGTAGGGGCTTTAAACTTTCTTCAGAAAGTGCTCGCTAGAAAGAAGTGCAGAAACGTGAAAGACTGCACATGTGCATTAGAAGGGTAAAGAGGGAAAAGAACAGACGACTGAGAGCCATGTGACCTCTCTCTCTCGTCTGTACTCATAAACAGTACATTCCATAGACTGAGAGAAAGAAGAGCAAAATAGAGAGGAAGAGCAAAGGAGAGACAGTAAAGTGAGAGCGATCCGCCCCTACCTCTTTCACACTGCGGGCCTGTGAATCCATACACACATGCACAGCGGTTCAACCCAATGCAGCGTCCTCCGTTCTGGCACTTCTTCTCACACACAGCTGAAACACGGACAAAAAGAGCCCTGAAACCCATTTTCTCAAATAAAAAGCTTCATTTACTTCATTTACTTTAATTCCTCACTTTAATGCGCAGCTGGCAAAAACTGAAAATCATTTTCTCCATGCAGGAGACACATTACGGAGGATTTGGTTTGCTTGTGGGATTACTAGAGTGTCATCAGTAAAAGCAATTTAGTAAAAGCAATGTATGTCAAGCATATTAAAGATTACTGGTGGTATCTCACATCAGAATTCCTGTCCTACAGTCAACCACAAAAAACAATGTGCTTTTTCAATATTCTTAAATAAGTGAGGAAAGAATTGTTAGCTTACATTATTTTTGTCCATTATATATGCGGTAGTGAATTTGATGTAAAATGTTTTTTATTTTTCACTTAACAATACACAGGAGTTGAATTCTGCTTTGATATAAATGTGAATGGAGTCATAACATTAATTGGCCTAGAAATCAAAATCACAAAGCAAACTTGGACAATTTTTTGAACATGCCTTTGTGTCTACATAAACATGACATGACGTGTCATGAACATTAATGTCACTTCACTGATGTTCATGACTGTTGTCATTAAGTGTCATTCGTTTTTTATGTCTACATCCCAAACAGTGTTAACGTTACATTATAAAAGACAAATGGTACTTAATGACAACAGACATTAACATTAAAAAGTTTCATTAATGTTTATGTCATGTCATGTTTATGACAGGCTCATGTCACTCTTATGTAAACACTTTTTAAAGTAATGTGTTCCCAGTAACGCTTGTGTCAACAACAAAACACTGACAAAATCAACTCCCTCCAGCTTTTCTTTGCTGGGTTCTTATCTGATGCCTATGAATGTGGAAAATTGTCAAAGAAATGATGAGACACCATATTAAAATTGCCACACTCTTGACGTTGTCCTAAAGTGGTAGAATTATATTACCTGATCGACTGACAGTCGTAATTTACCATAGGTGGCTAGCATCATGAGGAGATGATTTAGGCAAAAAACTCAATTTGGCCAAAAAAAATGACATAGGCGATTATTTTAGCAAGATGACAGGAATAAAATTAATTGCTTTTAAATGTTCTCTTTTAAAACATTAACATTAATGTGAGGTATAAATGCAACAGAGCAGCTCCTCAGTTCTTCAAGGAAATTTACATTTATGGCATTTAGCAGACGCTTTTATCCAAAGCGACTTCCATTCCTTATCTACAACTTAGGGTCTTGCTCAGGGACCCAGTGGCGGTACGCTGAAGGTAGAATTCGAACCCATGACCTCTTGATCTGGAGGCAAGTATCCTACCCATTGAGCTACCTCCACCCCTGCAGGCAGATATTTTTAAGACCAGGCTCCTGTTTCTTTGAATGGAGAGAAACCTAAACATTTGAAAGTTTGTAGCTTTTAGCTTCAACAACACACAACAAACAAACACACACAATGTGTTTTTTTATGTTGTTTTGGACAGTGTAGGACCACACATGTCCATAACTGTGGGCCTCCTCCTCTTGCGACTTCACCAGTAAGACGACTGAAAGGTAGGACTTTCCCCAAAAACAAACGCAATGTTGAATGTTAAGAGCTTCCAATTCATTTTTCCTCAATTATTTCCATTACTGCATGCTGAACCACCGACACCCAAACTGCATGATTTCATCACTACGAACAAAGCATTTATAACTAATGCACATCTTTGGCTGCTTTGAGGAAAATCAATTGCATTGGAAAGCTAATCAACTATCCTATAATCTCAAAAGTAATATCAAATGAAGCCCTTTAATCAGACTTTTTTTGCTATTTACATTCAAAACTTCAGCGATTTAGATAGTAAATCCTTCTCTTTTCATTTGACAATCTGATCCTTAAAAGAAGTCAGATTCCACTGGGCCGGAAAATATCTCTGTTATGCAATGTTAGTTTTACTGGTTTTCTCTCAGACTAGATCTGTCACTTCGCTTGAAATCGGGTCAAATCATTTATCTTTCAAAAGACACCTATCAGACACGGACAGACTGGACCTGTTCACTGTGTGAAAATATGGGAATTCCATAAAGGACTGATTTAAGGGTTTGACCACGGTGAGTTTGACATTTAAAACTGCAGATCTTCGACCTTTCCCACGTATTTCTCAGACAGAATGACAGGACAGCACGACAGGTTCCCCCGGCCTTTCCTCCCCTCCAGCTACGGCTACTGCCCACGGCTCCTCAAAGTGATTTATACCTGCTGAAAGCCTGGAGCTTCTTGACTATTAGAGAAATGCAGGTGGTACAACAGATGCTACACTAAACAGATGCTGCTAACCTTCAGACTGGGTGCTGCTATTTGTGGCACTGCAGGAGTTTTTAAGGCCTTTTCTTAAAAATAAAAAAAAAAAGCTGGTTTTGGTTTTCTGTATATAAACTAAAAGTAAGTGTTTCTATGAATGTTTGATTGCACTGTTTGAGGGCTTCCATCCAGAGCAAAACAAAAGTAGTTTGCTAGAAGGACAGTACACAAGGTGGACAAATGACATGGTGGCCCTTTATTTGAAGACTATTTACAAATAATACATTTAGAAACATTAAAAGTAGGACTTTTTCATAGGGATTGTTCATATCAGCCCACTGAATGTTTTCAATGCCATCAGAAATGTTTCATTAAACTGTGTTCACTGGCCATGTTGGCTGGAAAAATTGAACTGAATATCACAGATAAAACACAAAATAAACAAATAAAACAAAAGCATTGGTGATTAAGGGAAACAGAATAATAACAGAATATTTTCATACATACTCAAATATTGCTTTTATAATAATTTATTCAATGCGTCTACATGTGCTACCCTTTTAGGTAGCCTTCAAAGTCCAAAATATATAAGTCAATTATATCCATTATTCTGAATCCAATTATCAAGTGTGGACTCATTCTGTAATTTGAATGAGAATTGTGTTATTGTGTTACTCACGCTGTCCACAGTAGGGTCCTGTGAAGCCCTTCTGACACTGGCAGTGGTCCTCCTCGCACACTCCTCCGTTCATACACCTGATGTTACACTGCTGGGCTGCAGGACAGAAAGAGACACTGTAAACCCGGCCACACAAATCTGTCTGCAGGCTGTTAAAACTCCACAACAGTTTACGAGCCCTGTAGGACGATGTTACCTTTTAGGCAAATGTTTTTATTGCAAAGGTCATAAATATGTTCAAAAAGACAATAATCAGAAAAGGTGTTTTAGAATCTCAGACAAGATTTTCATTTTTCCATTTCAAACTTGAAGCCACTGACTGAAACTTACAGGATCGGGCTGCACAGGACGGGGCGATTTGACCCGTGGGGCACGTGCACATGTTGGGCCTGGAACAGAAGCCATCACCACAGCTATTGCGACATATGGCTTTAGCAGAAAGAGAAAGTGGGAATGTTAATATGGTAGATATTTATACACATATACAATATACATGACTACAGCTATGGAAAAAAAATAAAGACCGCATAATTTTTTTTTCTGGCTATTGCTTTTGCGTGTGATTTGTGTGAGTGGGTCTATGTAAAATGTGCATGTCACAGTTGTTTTATACAGTATTGACCACACTTAATTCAAAATGTGTGGAGAAAAACATATATTTAAATATTTCATTATGCCTTGGAAATGTTTACATATACATTATATTACAACTGCAACAATTAACATAGTGGTGTTGAGAGCAAAGTGGGTGCATGTGTGAGCTCTGTTTTATTTACATTTATGGCATTTAGCAGGCGCTTAATGCCCTAAATACAGGGGACAGTCTCCCTGGAGCAACTTGGAGTTAAGCGTCTTGCTCAGGAACCTAGTGGTTGTATCCTAAAGGTAGGATTCAAGCCCATAACCTCTTGGTCAGGAGGCTCGTATCCTACCCACTAGGCCACTACCACCCCATCCTGATCCTTTCAGTTTCATCCTATCAGAAACTGAATCAGGAGTGATTCTTTTGGAATACAGCACAAAGAAAAGCTGCTCTACAAACACTATGGCACTTACAACACATATAGAGATATTTCATATGTTTTACACAGCTCACACTGCAATGGTTCATTAAACAATAGCAACCTGCGCATTTCACACACACATACTGCTGCAAATTGTACAAACAGTGAACAGGAAAAAAGAGGAAAGTGGTTTCTTTTTTTTCTATGGCTGTATATATGCACACAAAACAGAACAGAAAAGAAAATGAAAAGAGAAAACTATCATTCCCAGGTGCAGTTTTGCACTTTGAGCCAACAGAAGACAATTTAAGGCAGCTGATGAATGTTTGCCTTTCTTTAACATCTAATTCCCAAGCATACATATGTGCTTAAGTGGAGCACATCCAAAGTCTCCATTAAGCAAGATTTAACAAAACGTCCCTAGACTATAAACGTTTGGAAGAGAAAGAGAATTTTAAAATTCAACTGCAAAGTAATGCATCTGCTGTCCTACAGAATAAGGCCACACACTAATGTTACTACTGTATGTCAGTGCCATCATTCTGACCAATAAAGTGATTAAAATGGTGCACAACATAAGCTCCAGCCTCTAGTAAGCTCCACCTGGTATGTACGTGAAGTAGGATTCTAAATCAAACTCAAATATGTCTGAAAAAACACCTACATGAAGAAGATTCAGAGGAGAGCACATTCAGCGTGTGAGGAGCTAGACAGCTGGATACATTTTCGCCTGATTATTTTTCAAGAAATTGATACTTAGATTAATGCATAGTTCCACATATTTTCAGGGTTTGCTCATTTCCCGAAAAAAGACTGGGCCGAGGCATAGACTCGCGTTCTGAAGTAAGATTGTTCATTAAGAAGAATATGTATAATTAAAGCATGCCTGGGAAAAAAAGCATTTTGCGATTTAAGTGCTAGAGATACGAGGCATTCAATAGTCGTCAAAATACCTCTCAACCTCATTAACCACAGCCAGCTCCTCATTAAGGTCTCGCAGATTTGGATGCAGTTTCATTCACAGGCCTCTAATTTACAGCTGCTTGTGAACGGCAACTCATTTTTTGACTGAAATAGCTGCCATTAGTGGTGAAGTTCTGTTAATGTTTACAGCACAAAGTACTCCATACAAAGTCCTAACCACACTGACAAGTCTATGCCACCTTAATGAACAGCAGAATACGAGGCTCTTTGAGTGACTAGTAAAACTATGAGTCAAAAAAACATTGGAATTCGATAAAGTAGCGAAATCTGGACTCCAAAAGAGCCTTTGCTGATCAACTACATATGGGGTGAGTGACAATTTGCATTCATAAGCTGAACCTTTCCTTTAAAATCATTGTGTTTTTATACTGAACATGCAAAATGATCAATACCGGTAAAAGCTGTTTCATTTGTATGTCTAGTTAACATCCTTCAGGTGGTTGTTTTATGAGTAATTACTAAGCTAATAGGCTCTAAGTAGAAAATGATAGGGCCTAGTCGTTAGTCATTAGTTTTCCATCAGACATGGAAGACAAAATGTTATTTGCCCATATGATTCTTGCCCAAGCAATCTCAAAGTACAGCAGGTCCACCTTTACCTTTTGCTTTGATTATAAAATGTGGCTGACTAGGTAACTTCCCAACTTCAGACACAAATCAATATGGTGTGTGAAACAAAACAGCAAGCACCTTTGCAAGCAAAAGTGTCCTAGCTGCAATGTCCCAGTGACCAGCTCAGCAAAGAGACAGTTTATTATCTGTAACATCTGGTGCATTACTTACGCACGATACACTGGTTACCCCCGGGCAAAGTCTTCCAGCCTGGACAGCAGTAGGAGTGCAAACGAGATCCACACACATTGGGCCTGTAGAAGAATATTGACAGCCTGCCTCAGTGTTAGTGTGAAGAATCTGCTGTAAAACTGACAATTTGTCTGTCTCTGCTCGGGAAAATGCCATTAATGTAGCTTTTAAGCGGTAAGGGTGGTGCGCAAACACAGTGATGTTATGCTATTTTGCACTTGCACATCACCTGCCCTGAGATGAAAGATGGCTGTACGTTCTGTTCCAAGTTCTTCGTGAGTAAAGGGCCCATAATTTCAAAACATACCATTCACTCCTCAGTCTGTACAGTCCAAATTATAAGGAGTGTTCTAAGCTTGACCTGCTTTTTGAATGGGACACACAGCGAAACACACAATGTCAGTCAGGACAGAGGTCTATTTAAATCCAGGTGCTAAAGAGAGGCTGGCGAATGTGATGTAAAGATAAATGGTGATTCTTCTGGTACATAAAGCCCCACAAATTTTAGAACTGTCCTGTTTGCACTTGTGGTCTTGTGTTTGTTTCTGTTCTGTTCCTGTGTTGCACCATGGTCCCGGAGGACCATTCTTACTATGTACTGTATGCATATGGCAGAAATGACAAATAAAATCTACTTGACTTCACTTAAACTGAACCTAAAATGAATGTGCTCCCTTTAAGCAGTGTGAGAAGACGGTGACAAATATGGTATTTTGTCATGTTAAGAAGTACAAATTAAAAACTGGAAAGAATGCGGCAGGACTAAAGGACTATGCATGCATCACCTGGGCCACCCAGGCAGGTAACCAGGCTGCGAAAGGGGAGTAACAACATTGCACCCATTACCCACACTCTCAGCTTAAAATGGAGTATTTAGTTACCTCCACTGTGCATAAAAAAATAACAGCCCTTCAACAAAAGGATACTACTAAAAAATATAAATTAACCTGCCACCTCAGATAGTACAGCAGCCTAAATCTGAATATATTAACAGTAAACTGCAAAAATACACATGCAGCTATGAAAAAATAAGGTCTTCAAGAACCAGTTTACATTCATGGATCCTTACAGCTGCCTCAACTATTAAGGCAAAGTGAAGCTAAATGTGGTCAGTGTAATAACATGACTGTTCTGAAATTCAAGTCATGTCATGTCATTTCCAAAAAAGGAAAGATGATGGTTCATAGAGGGGCGTGCCATGGTGGGAGTAGTTTTGGCTCAGCCAGTTAAACCATTTACATTCAAACCCCCCTTATCATCATTATTGTAACTACTTTTATATAAGTGAGCTCTATTAGCAGCTTCCTGGTAAATGTTACACCCAAACAATCTATATTAGGGATATACCCATGTATTAAGGACCTACTATATATATGTTCATTGCAATTTTTGATGTTTCGTAGTCATGTTTTGCACTCTGATTTTTCCTGCCTTCAATGGGTCGAGATAAAATAAATTGCATGCATATTTTTCAGTATACGGTTGTTGTAATACTACTATTATTTTCATATTAGCCTCATATTCAATGCGTGAGAGTTGGCAACCCTGTTATCTACAACAAACAAACAACATATTAATATGCAATGTAATAAGTATATCAAGTTTTAGCATAAATATTTTCCAAAAATGACCTTTCTAACTAAACCCTTGAAGTTACATGAATACAAACATTAGCACCAAAATCAGCGCCGAGATTGTATAAGAAACACTACAAAATGTAATGAAACTAAGTTTTGTTGTCTGGTGACCACTGCAATGTGCAGTTCCTCAGGTTTTAACTTTTACAGGTGCAAGCATTAAACTGAATGGCTTTGCCTTGGTTTTTCAGAACTGCTGACAATATTTCTCCTAATTTCTAAATTAAAATATTGTTCTTTAAAGCATCATTTCACAGGAAATGACAAAACATCAAAATAAGATAAATGATGAAGTGTTTACAAAACCTGAATAATTCAAAGAAAACAAATCTCTTGTTCCCTCTTAAAACCTCAATGTACTTCTAGAAGCGTTTTTCCATCCAGCTGGTCTCACTGTGAGAGGAGAGTGTTGATTACAGCAGTGTTTTTTATACTTTTCCTCAACGAATGTGATTCAGGTGATCACTAATCAGTATGAGGTGCTGGTGTAAGAATTTAACAGACACTGGCATGGAATGGTTTCACACTCATAGAGTCTGATTTAAAAAATAAATTGCAGTGGTCTCTTACTTTTTTCCAGAGCTGCTGATAATATGAATAATATGTCAAAATGTGAGCCTGTGCAGTTTAGGTGAAGAAAGCCTATATTAAATTGAAAACTTGTATTAAGTGGCACGTTAATCTCAGTTAAATATGATTTTGGGGAGTGTGGGTGGAGAAAGTGAGCTACGTACCTCCTGAAAGGTATGTAATAAGGGGTGTAACAACACACATATTCTCTGCTTCAACACTGTTTTTGGTTCTGAGGTCAAGATTCAGTTGATTTTTTTGATACTGCTAAGTAGTATGCATCTGTGCAACAAAAAAAAAAACACTCTATGGATAAAGGTATTGGGACACACCTGTTTTTCAAGGTTTGGGCTAGGCCTCTTTGCATCCAGTGATTTAAATCCTTCAGCAGACCAAGATATTTTGGATACCACCATGCTTCCAACTTTGTGGGCAAAGTTTGGGGAAGAACCTTCTATATGGCTGGATGAGTTCAGTGTGGAAGAACTTGAGTGGCCTGACCTCAACCCCATCCAACAATTGCTGGGATTAACTGGAACAGAGACTTGAGCGGCCGTCTCATCCAACAACAGTGCCGGACCTCATTAATGCTCTACAGAATGAATGGGGACTAATTCCAATAGAAACTCCAAAGTCTTGTGGAAAGCCTTGCAAGAAAAGTGGAAGTTGTTATAGCGGCAAAAAAGGGGGAGCAACTCCATATTAAAGTCCATGTGTTTGAATGCAATGTCATTAAAGTCTCTTAAATATAAAACAAAGCAACTGAGGTTCACGTAGAGTAGGCGCATGAATTAAGATGCCATAGTCATATCTTCTATTTTGTGATACTGCGATAAAATCGTTACACCAATAGTGTTTAAAGGAGAACAGCCAGAGCTGGGGTTGCTCCTGCAGGCACTCACCCTCTCAGCGCCTCCTGCTTCCCGCGTCTCCTCACTCGGCTGGCGGGGCTGCCGTCCACCTGAGCCCGGCCGGTCCTCCCGGGGGCAGCGGGCAGCTCCGCGACCACCTTCCCCACCAGCACGCCCAGCACAGCCACGTACCCAGCCAAGCGCCACAAACTCCACAAACTCCGTTCACACATCATACGGCTCTTGCACTTTCTCGCATTCGCTCTGGTGGAGCTCCAAAGGCGCAATTATTTACCCCGAAAGCAAGTAAGACCACAGCTCACCTAAAACAAGCCCATTTTGCCCTTTTTAGACGAGTAGGCTCCTGAAAACTGGAAAACACTACTGCAAACAACTAAACAGCGGAGTGTGAGCAAAGGGCGCAGCACATATCCCGGTAAAAGACAGTTTTTGCTGGTTTTTCTGGAGCAGCTCTGCAGGAACTTGGTGTTTCTCCCAGTCATCAGTGAGGAGGCAGAGTCTCAGAGCTCCAGAGCCTCGCGCGCCTCCGGGCTCTCAGCAGCGCGCGCACAGGTCGCGGCCCACAGGTGGGGAGGCAGGAAGACGCACATTACCTGCTTATTCACTCAGAACTGACCTCACGACCACCCCGAGCACCCCGAACCTGCCAGCAGCACGGATCCCTCATCAGTGGGAGTCTCTCAAAAGCTATTATGATTTTTTTTTTAGGTCTTTTACTTTCCACAGCAAATACATGTAGTCATTAGGACTTTTTTTCCATGCACTTAAATTTCAGTTTTTCAACACGTTCTCCCCCAACAGTTCTGCATAAAAAGCATGAAAATGAAAAATGGAATTGCGTAGTGATAGGAACCAGACGTCTGGAGAGCATACAGCTGTTACAAATATCTTGCCAGCTGATGATGGTGATCATTTTGGGATGTTTGGGTGGAATAATAGATATTTACACATATACACTTATAACATGTTGGTAGAGTTGGTGTAGAATAGTCTCAATAGATAACTTTTTTGTCATTTATTTACTGACATTTAACTGTATCAACATTACATTCAAAATCCTAAGGCACCCATAGGCTCACTAGTTATTCTGGACGGTAAATAAAAGGCTCCCTTTGCGCGGTAAACATTGTGGCCCCTGGTTGCCATCACCTCCACTGTAATCTTGAGTAGGCAAGTTTGTCTTCAATTAACTATACCACATTAAATGACTTATTTATATCTCCACCATTAAATTAGCAGTAATTAAAAATCCCATTAAGAACAGTCTTGTTGGAGCTTGAACTTTTTGCAGTAGCTGTATAGCAGTCTCCTCCTCCAAGCATGTTGGATCGTCCAATGAGGCGGCTCAAAAATCTGCAGCCATAACTCAGTGACTCTCAGGAGGCTCATGAGGACCTTCATCCTCCAAGTGGTGGTGGTATTTTGTGACTTGCGGAAGTCCTAGGTAGTGTTAACGATTCTATCAAGTTTTTTGGGTTCATTTTATTTAAAAAAAAAAAAGATCCCAAAAAGTAAATAACATCACCTAGCTTTATCAGACCCTAACCCCATGCTGACAGAGGTTCCACCCCCATTCTCTGAGGAACCCCACACTTGAGGTTTTGGATCCGACACTGCTTTACAGTTTTCTGAAGTTGCTTTTGATTGCTTCTACTTTAGTAATGTCATTATTAAACACCTTGGGTTTAAGTTCACTTGACATTTAGAGCACCTCCAACTCTGCTGCCCATCCGTCAGATGACAGCTGTTTAGAATAGTCAGCTATGGTGTATACTACTGTGTACTTTAGTGTTCATGTAAATGTCAATTTAGTTATAAATATAGAGCCCATTCATAAATATAGAGCCGTATCTCTAGCTCTGCTTCCTTTTACAGTAAATGAAATGTTCGCTCCACTAATTACTAGACAACAAACCATGTCAAATTCATTTTGTAATAAGTATAAAAAATAAACACAAAACAACATTCTGTAAGAGCTCAAACAGGTCAATAGTGTGTGTGTGAGTGTGTGTGTGTGGCAGAGCTCATTCGTGTTAATCTAATCCGTAATTTCCTCATCTTCCAGTGCACGCTTGCTGATGCCCTCAAGCATTTCGTTGATAACACTTAACATTCATCCTGTTTGGCACAGCGGCGCTCAGCACTTGGAGGCTTCATCTCTTTTCATTAATTAAATGGCCAGAATAAAGCACTCCTTTTAAAAGCATTCCAGAGTTTAATGCTTCTGTATTGCTATCAAGACTCTTTTAGTGCAATCCGTGGCCTCCTGGGCAAAGATCTGTGTGCCTTTGCTGACCTCTAGTGGAAGTAGGATATTAAGTTCATAGAGTTTGTTTCTTATCTAGACCACTTCAAAAAAGTTTTAAACGTTTATAGAATGTACAAGAAGTTTGAAACAAAATAAGGGAGATTGAGAGAAAACTGTAAATACTGTCATTGTATGAGTGTTATTTTGTAATACACACTTTTTGCAGTTCAGGTTTTGTCTAGTAGCACCAAGTCAGGGTGCCTGGACTTGTACTATAAAGGCCCTCAAATGCACAGAATAACATTTTCAAGGCTGTATTTTTCCCTTGATGTAATATTGCTACAGAATCCATAGACCTGAAGTACACAAGACCTTCAGACATCCAGCTTTTTAAAAGACGTACAGAATACATGAGCTGACACAAGAAAGGAAGAACAAGACAAAACTAACTGAAGCTAAGAAAAAGTAGCCATATTTCTTAAGTGCAGTGTACAAATAATAGGCCAGCATCTGTTTTTGGACTTGAAAAGAAACAAAGACTGCAGTTTGACTGCATATGGCTGCCCAAAAGTATCCAGACAAACCTCCTCATTGAAGAATTCAGCTACTTTAAGGCACCCAATAAAAAACACAGCCATCATCTCCACAGAAACCTCACAGCAGCTTCACTCTCCAGGTACAGATACAGATTCTGCTTCACTGAAAAAGGCACACATGATAAAGAAAACAACAATCAAAGCTACCTTCTGTATAAATACCAGGTAAGCTGGCATCCACATGTGCTGTGAACTTTAAATGTTGAGTTTCCGTAACTGACTGCCTCACTTTTTCAACTGTTCCTTTGTAAGTAAAAAAAAGTACATACATTTTAACATACAAGATCAGAAATTTGCTAGAGAGCTGCATTGCTTTCAGAAAACGTCAATTTTGTGATTAAAATATCAGTTGGTTCAGAAATTGTACATTTTTTTTTTAGCATTTATAGTCTGGTATCGAAGATAAACTTGCATCTAATACTACTTCACTATGAGAAATATGGAAAACCCTATAGCAACATTATACAGAAAATTATGGGAAAAAAATAGAAAATCATCAGTTTTTTGGAGTTCTATGTATTGACATAGTAGATAGCACCACTTTTTTTTTTTTTTTAATACAACTGCATTATTTTTTAAATGCATCTAAAAAGCCAATTGAACTGCTGATAAACATGTTACCAGCCTTTAATGTTCACGTTAATATATTAGTAAAATAAATTAGTTAATAACTCTGAAGAGTCTGAACAAAGACAGTTCCCTGTAGAACAATACACAGTAAAAAGTGGGTCTCCTGTGTTGTAGCGTAAATAAAATCCAAACTCAGGAGCGCGTTCCTTCCCTTGTGACTAGACGATGCACTCAGAGTCTGATCTTTCCAGAGACTATGTCATCGTAAACACTCTGAGAGAGGGTGACGTAGGTTTTCTTACAGCTGTCAAGATAGTAGAGGGGGTCTTGTACAGCTTGGGGGAAGAAACCCTCCTCCACTAGATGCTTCTTCTGCTGCTTAAAGGTCTCGGTCACATCCAAGGACGTCTGTGGAGGAGAAAGAACAACAAAGCTCAGAAAAGCTAAGAGAGAAATTAGACGGTGGAAAATGGGAAAACTCAAAATTGGTGGTGAACGAGTTCAAAGCATGATTTGCAATGACAGGGTACATGCCATGCATAATAATTAAAGACCAAACAAATGGAAAAAAATGGCTATGACTAATAAATAACATGCTGAACCACTGAGAGCGGAGAGCAGTTATTACACAAAGTTCATTTATACCAAAACACAGAGTTGAACACGTTACTCTGCTGGAGCTATACATGTTACTAGGTGGGAAAAATGACTACTGCCATCTTGCCTGCACTCTTAAAAACCAGGGCCAGGAGTATGCAGGAAGGTTCTCTACTAAGTGGTTGTAAAGACTTTCTCCATCCAGATCATGGCCTTCTTTTAAGACTACAGCTGCCATCCCTGCTCTTCCTTCATAGCCTGTGAAGCAGAATTGGAACACGTTATTCACACTAAACTTACATGAAATGAATACACTGGCACTGGAAATGTTGCACGCCATATACGATAAATACAGTAATATGCAAAGGTTTTCAGTCAAATTCCATTTTCAAAGTGAAAATCAGCACATTCTCTGCAGAGAATACAAAGTTATGGCATTATATTGCTATTTTTGGCGCATATTTTCTATTAGTTAGAGTTTTTTCAAAGCATGAAAATGCACAGAAGTGTGTTACCTATAGAAAATCCGTACTTATTGTGACTGAAAACCAAAAATGTCACGACAGGGGTGCTCAACTGTATCCACAGTACAAAAAAAAAAAAAGTATCTGAACATTAAGGCAAGTGAAATACTGAAAATGACTGAATAAAATTAGATTTATTACTATATATATGATTTATTATTATTTGGGGTATATAGTAAAAGATTTAGTGATTTATAGAAATCAATAAAATACTCCTGTAAGGTCCACCATTCATGGCTGCCATTTATTAAACTGTTGTGGGTCATGAATACTACAATTCTATCAAAAAATCCAAACGGTGGTTCTCTTCAGATATTTGGGTTTCAAGACCTGTAAGAAGCTGGAGATAAAGCTGGGACTGGAGTACAAGGAGTTCATGCTATATGCACTTTAAAGGGTTGCTTATACTAATGTATTTCCGCTGATGTATTTGATATGTTCATGTGGGATTAAATCAAAATACGCCATTCAATACAACAAAAGCACTGGCAAAAACTCCACTGTTGATAGAGGAACCATTCAATTGTAGTTTGGCTAAACTTCAGAGAATCTCAACTTCATGAGTGATCTCATAATTATAAGGTCAAAGAGGACTTCACTCACCTGGCACAGTGACACCGTAGACGTTCGCTTCCTGCAGGAAATGCAAACAGCCTAAAACTTCCGACACCTCTGTGGTGGCCACATTTTCCCCTTTCCATCTGTCAACGACACAAAAACAATACCTCAGAACTTGTGCTTTTGTATGAGTCTAAAGAAAAATTGGTTTGTTACACTAAAATATATTTAACTTAACAAATTCACTGCATGGACAAAAGTATTGGGACACCCAACCATTACACCAACAGGGACTTTAATGATATTGCATTCACAAACATAGACTTTAATATAGAGTTGGTCCCCCTTAGCAGCTATAACAGCTTCCACTCTTCTTGGAAGGCTATCCACAAGATATGGGAGTTTCTGTGGGAATTTGCGTCAATTCATTCTGTAGAGCATTCATGAGGTCAGACAATGATGTCGGAATGGAGAAGGCTTGGATCATCATCTCTGTTCCAGTTCATCCCAAAGGTGTTGGATGGGGTTCAGGTCAGGACTCTGTGGGACAGTCAAGTTCTTCCACACTGAACTCATCCAGCCATGTCTTTATGGAGCTCGCTTTGTGCACTGAGACACAGTCATGCAGGAATAGAAAAGGTTCTTCCCTAAACTGTGCCCACAAAGTTGGAAGCATGGCGTTGTCCAAAATGTCTTAGTATGATAAAGCATTAAGATTGCCCTTCACTGTAAGTAAGGGACCTAGTCCAAACCTTTAAAAAGGTGAGTCCCCCTTTGTCCGTAAGTCAGTCAACATGCACAGTGTTAAAACAGAGCAGGTTTGAGGTTAGAATCGTAATTACCAGATCAAACCAGACTAAAATGTTATGATTAACACTTTCTTTCATGTTACAGTTAAGGTCTACACCAATTAACTCACAGAACCAGTGGTGAGAAAGTTCACTTGATAAGAGCTTCTGGTTTTGACAGACACTAGAGGGCACTCCTGATCAAGTCTAAAATGAATTAATTCAGATGGCACATTTGAGGACAACTGAGCAAAACAGAACTATTTCACAACTGCTGCTATTTAAAGACTCTGCTGAGCTCCAGTTATGGGAATTCCTGACAGTGACTTGTACATTCACGATACATTATGCAGAGTGTAAACAACCAATGGAACAAATAATGTTGTCAAACAAGAAGCACTAAAGTAGCCAGAAAGCTGACATCCTCCTGCCTAGAACCGGTTTACTATACATAAATATGCTGGTGTTTATTCTTCATCCAAGTTATTCTGTTATCCAAAACTAAAGAAAACCTATTTTATTTCATTTCATTGCCATTTAAACTCATTCAATAAGGGCTCCTTTACAGACTCCCTGTGGTGGTTTTCAGTCTTATTGTTTCAGGATATGAAGCAATCAGGGCCCTCATAAACTAGCTCTGGACAACCTGAAATCCCTAATAAACCACTGTGTTTGTTGGTTCGTGTCCCAGGTCATGTTAAGCATGATCATACATGTAATTAAAAATACTAAAATCTTGTTTTTATGATCCAGATGCTTTTGCCTGCCACTTCCACCGATCACTGACCAAAAACACTTGGCCAGCTCAAGCTCAACCTAGTATAATTCCAGGAAAAATTACAAGAGGAGCTCATGTGTGAACAGAATACAATACTTTACCACAAACAACTGAGACATCTCGATTGCAGCCAGCAAAGTGGAATGTTTCTCCTGCTCTTGTTTTTACCATTTTAGTTAGGTTTGGCTGATAAAACCTCACAGTACTGAAGGTTCTGGAAACACAGTACTGCATTTTATTTATCAATCTGTAGAGTGAACATTTGTCACAGCACCCAGCGTGAACAATGGGAAATTCTGTCTCTCTGTTTAATCCATTCATTAAGTGAAGCAGCAGGCAGCCAAGAACACAGCATGTGTACCTCAGGGGTGCCACTAGTAGTTCTGGGATTCAAACCCACAACCTTCTGATTGCTGGGATAACTCCCTAATCACTAGGCTACAAACTGCCCCTATAGGGAAGAGGTAAAATATACAAGCAATGCAGAATGGACAGCAGAGCAGATTGTTTCTGTTTTCATGGTGGAGTTTTAAGCAAAACTGAAATGAAGGAGCTGCTGGCAGTTCATTCCAAGAATGTCAAAAAATGACAGGATCTTGTAGGCACATGTACAGTTTAAGGGCAGCATTTACGCATAATGCAGAAGTCGAACATGATTTGTTCCTTTTTTGTGTGTGTGAAAGAGACTTTAAAGAGCCTCCATAAAAGTCAGAAATATGCCAGAGAAGAGAAGGAGAATGCATAATAACTGTATTAACACTGTTTTTTAAGCGTCTATTCTCGATTTTTTTGCCTCTACCCAATGTGTCTCAGTTGAAGGGTTCACAATGAATCTATAGTACCTCTGCAGTATCTCTTAAAAAATTATATCTCAGCTAAATGATGGTCAGAGATGAGCTTATAGGTAACGCTTTATGGTCCATAATGAAGGGCTTATTATATACTGTGATAACCTTTAATATGGTACAAACAGGTAAGGAAGGAAGGCAGAAAAGCCCTTTGCTCCAAAAAACACCAATACTGCAATTTAACAAAGTACTCTTCTATCCTATTATTAAAAGGCAGTTTTTTAACAGAAAAAGCCTATAGAAACAGACCTCAAACCACAAAGCTGCCTCCATTAAGAAAAAAAAAGGAGCAATGTAAAAACAGGCATAAAACCAGTCAATTTCTCAGAGGACAAATAACAGCAAAAGACTTTTCTCTTGGGTTTCACTGGCCTACATTCAATATTTCTGTCTCAGAGTTAATAAATGACCATGGTTTTGTGTCAAACTTTGTGGTGTCCACGACCTGCAATACTTGAGAAAGACAAATGGCTCCATTGTGACCCCTGCTTTCTGGTGTCTTCAATCAAGCCCCCAAGCTTTTGACCTGATGGCATGCTTGTTAATGCGCCTATTGTTCTCTGATCCTCTCGTCATGGCGGTTATTTCCTCATTAACATCCCAGAGATCTCTGAACCAGCCATGGAGGCGGTTCTCTTTCACTCTACTCTAAAGTACATTACTCTCTATTGACAGGCCGTCCCGAGATGGGCTTTGGCAAAGGACCCTTGCGTCACTGCTGGCATTTTCATGAATGGAGGCAGCCTAGTTCTTGGCCTGGCTCTTCAGAAGCTGTGCCAGGTTCTATTAGTCTCGGTCAGGGTTTCAACCAGAGCAGAGAGTTTGGGAAGCTTTCTGCACTGAGCATTCTCACTGGGGTGAGCTCATTCACATGAGGGCTAGAATTAGGATTAGTCAGCAGAAGGGTCGGTGGCACTGGGGATACAGCAGGGTGCTATCAAGGACTAATGGCACTGGCAATGCAGGCCAGTTTTGATGAATAGCAGCACATTAATCTGAACATTCAGTGGTTCTTTCAGAATTTCTGGTCAAAAGACCCGATTCCCTGTCTTCAAGGACAAGAATAGACTAAATATTCGAATGCTTAATCATAGTCTGTCATGTTATGAAGCATGAGTTTAAGAAACTGTAAGCAAATAAGAGCCAGCAAGCTACACAGGCAACAGAATGAACGAACAGCAAGCTCTGACAATACCTGAATGTGTCTCCAATCCTATCTTTGAAGTAGACAAAGTCTCTGTGGTCCTGGAGCATCAGGTCTCCAGTGTTGAAATACACATCACCCTCTTTAAAGACGTCTCTCAGCAACTTCTTTTCAGACATGGCCTCATTTCCCGCGTAACCAAGAAAAGGGTTGGTGAAAGACAGTGGGGCAACCAGCAAGCCTATTTCACCTGAAACAACAAACTCTTATCACAGCAAGCTAACAGTGTCTTGCAAAAGTATTCAACCCCATTGAAACTCTCCATAGTTCACATTAAAAATCCTGGTGTTCAAATTGTTTGTTATCCAGAAATTCATGGTTTCTTTTTTGTTTTGCAAAAATGTAACTAACAAAGAAAAACTCTATAAAGTAGTATTCCTCCCACACACCAATACTTTGTAAAGAAAGCTTTAGCTGAAATAATAGCTGCAATAATTATTTTGAGGGCCAATATTTTGCATTGTTTTCAGTAGCTGTTTCTCTTTAATGTTCTTGGCAGAATTTATAGAGATCCTTATGATTGGTGGAATTGAGCCTCTGGATATCAGATTTCAAACAGTGCCACAGATTCTCAATAGGCTTAAGATCAGGGTTTTTACATTCCAAAATATTAATCTTTGTTTTTGTTTTGTTTTTTTGCCATTCCAGTGTCGCTATGGCCTTAGGCATAGATTCATTGTCATGTTAAAAGATTAATTCTCTTGAGCCACAGGTTTGCAGAAGACTAGAAAAGGTTCTCTGGCGATATTGTTCAGTTTTTGTGTCCACCCTGTTTCCTTTCTACTCTAACAAGATTACCAGTCCCTGCAGATGAAAAACATTCCCTTAGCATGATGCAGCCACCACCATATTTCACCATAGGCAGGGTGTTTAAGGCATGGGCAATGTTAGTATTAAACTACACATACCTCTTCGAAGTCTATAAGTACTGTTTTGAGTGCCTTCTGACCATAAAACTTTCTCTTGTGTTTGTGTGGATCAACTTAAGGAATGGCTAATTTTATCTTTTTAACGTTGCCAGACAAATTACCAATATTGGCTTTGAAAATATACTGAAGCAAGAGAACATAAGTGTTTGAGGAAAATTGTGTAGATATGTTTTATAACCCAGACAATTATGAATCTCAAGGGAGTTGAATACTGTTGCAAGCCACTGCAGATGGATAAGATAGTATAACACTCAAGTTTATTAGTTTATTAAAAGATACATATAAATATCTATAGCCTAACTTCCATTATCATTCAAAAGAAAGATGTTACCTTTGTTGACTCTCACACAGCGTCCTGCATCTGTTCGGACAGGTTCGTATGTTTCTAGGTTGCATTTCAAAAAATCAAAAGGCAGAGGGCGCTGCAATACAAAAACAAAAACAAAAAACCCCCAAAAAACATTTCATTTAGAACATTTCATTTAGAATTGTCAGAACAAGTCACCTAAACAGCAGTTCTTTGTCTGGTTAAATAGTTGTTTTCTATGATTAAGAAATATATATTGATTCTGCTACTGTTATCAATCAAAAAACCTTTTTTGGTACTATCTAGAAAAAATTTGCTAAGCGTGAATCAGTAAGAATGACTTTTGGACAACATACAGTAATGTGCAAAAGTCAAGAACATTCTCTAAAACCCCTTAGCACATAGTGTATTGGCAAGACAAATGCCAATAACTAATAACTAATGTTAGAATAAATACCAATTTACAAACAACCAATGCCAATGTTTATTTAAGCTATTTTCTTTTTGTAAGTTCATCAATTAATTGGGTTGATGGACATAAGCTTGGTTCCTGACCTCTCAGTGCACTCCATTCATTGCAGAGATTCTTATTAGTAGTAACTGATTAAATTTAATAAATGGATTGACTAGATAAACTAGGTTTTGGATGGTCACTGTAAATACTGTGCTCCCTCAAAGAGAGGCTTGGAAAAGTAAAGCTGAATGACGGCCACAAAAAAAAAAAAAATCACAATGCATTGTTTCTTTGATATATATTCGAATGATAGATTAGCGTTTCATAAAAAATAAATGCTTACATCACAGATAAATGGATGTTTTCTCAGACGGCCTAATACTTTTGAGAAGTATTATACATGCGCCATTATAATTCAGATTTGAAAATCTTGACTATAACAAACCCACCCAGCCGATAATAAGTCAGTCCTCAAACTTGGACTGGCGCTGGCCATGGTCTTTACTTAAGGAAATTTTCCAGACAAATTTGGTCAACCTCAAAGTCTGGAAAACATCATTAACCTTGTTGAAATAACCGGCTCGTCCGATGGGTCCAATTTCAGCGGTGTAGTTGAGAAAGCCAACGCTGGCCTCGGTTAAACCGTATCCCTCGCGAATCTGGATTTTCCCAAAGCGTCTCGAAAACTCCTTCCAGACGTCTGGTCTAAGACCACTCCCTGCAGCAACTCGCACTTTATGTGCTGTCTCCTCTGCAGCCTACACACAAGATAACCAAATGGTAAGTGCAGCCAGAAAGTACACTTGATAATACAGCTAATGGATTTACTAGACATTGTATTAGTCATAAAACCTCTGATAATATTCTGCTGATTTCAAAATTAGGGTGTTTTCACATATAGTCCCCTTTAAAGGAGCTGACTCACTTCTCATTCTGTTCTACTTCCGCTCAGATGGGGCCTCAGTTCTTTTTCTGTTCACACTTTAGTTCCTCATCTACCCTGCTGCTGCTGTTTCTTCATGTTCCTGATTCTTGGGATTTTTTTTCTACATAAGTGTAGACTTCTACATTTTCCACAAAGATCTATGCTACTGTTTTCCTTCACTGAAACTGATGGAGAACACTTTGAGGCTTAACAAGAATCTCTAGTTACCTTTTATTTATTTATTCATGGGGTTGTTTCCTTTGCATTTATTTGAATGTCTTTACTGTCTTTTGTAGGTCATCTCATTTTTGCTTGTCTGAAGTATAATTGAAATTGTAATGGCATGCTTATTACAGTTCAATAAAAAAAAAAAATCTTTTTGTTTCCTGGGGCTGTACCACATGACCTACCTACGGCAAAAGTTTAGAAAAATGTTGAAGCGCACCAGGAGCGCTTTGTGTTCATACTGAAAGCAAACCGGACTGAGACCACCTCCCGGTGTTTTCTCAGTTAGGTTCGTTTTAAAGGGATCTACGCGTTCACATACCCGCAAAAAATGCTGACTAATCGATCGGAGTTCGCTTTAAAGGATGTAACAGACCAAGTGTGAAAACACCCTTAATTTAAAGTCTACTTATTTACGGATTACAGACATAGCAGGTGATCAAATCAGACAACTCACTTAACAGAAACACACATTTACAAATAACAGTAAAGTGGTTACCGTGGGCTGATTCACCAAGTATCGACAGAGCTCTCCGATATACTGGAACACCGTGACGTCGTATTTGATGCAGTCCTTCCAGAACTGGCTAGCAGAAAACTTCTTCTTCAGCACACATGTAGCTCCTGTGAACAAACACTCAAGACATCAGGCTCATCTTGTAATGAAAGAACAGAACCTCTCAACTCAAATCACATCCAGCTCTTCAGCAAGATAGTGCAAACTTGTGGATGCATTTTGCAACACAGAATGAATTACTGTGAACCATAGAAATTAGTAAATTGCCACCATGTTGTTTTATTTTATCCATCTTTATAACTCACAGCGAGACACACTGTGTCAAGAATCACAATGACACGTCAGCAATGACACACTGTAACGACGGGCTGCATGCAGACTAAGAGAAATGTGGGTGACCATAGACTCCAAGTATTTGTTAGCAAATGTTAGCCTTATGTTGGACTTCCAACATATATCTTGGCTGACCGACATCATCTGGGATGTAGAGAACATTGTTAAAATTTTGCCAAACTATTCCTCAAATGTTACACATTATGTTTTGCACATTAATACTCCAATTGTTAAATTTATTACGTAGGACAGTACTAAAACACGTAGTTCCATTTTATATGGACATTTCCCCCCTTAATTTAGCACTAAAATGCATGAAAAATTATATATTGGCATGAAAGAAAAAACAATCGAGCATGAAAATGCGATGGATATCTGCGGTTTCCGCGAACAATTATTATTTAGATTCTAAGAAAAAGTCCATGAACGACTGAACCACAACTGTATCTCTAAAGTTAGCTAACCATTATTAACCGTTATAAATAACGGTGCTGCTGGCTACTCGCTGCTTCACTTGGTGAATGGGTTAAAAACAGAAAAAGAATTTCACACTGTGGTGTGGTGTGTTCACAAGCGACTATAAGGGCACCTACACATGTATCTGCACTTCACTATAAGTATAAATATATATTATACCTATACTACCATATCTCTCCAAGCACTTCCAATCCCATACCAAGTTCACTTCCCAATCCCAGCCATGTGGGTAAAGACTTCCAGGAATTGTGAATGTTCATAAATCCTTGTTACCACACTATTTCCTGAGGATAACTCAGTAAGGGAAATCCTGCAGGCTTTAGAAACAGAGAACCACATAAGCCATACAAATGACTGGGTTGGTTCACAATGGATGTACTTAATGGCCTAATGCAAAACAAATAAACCTACATGTGAGCCTTTAAGACATGCATTATAAAAAAGAACACAAACACAGTAATTCTGTTGCACCTTGAGACAATCAGCAACAGCTTGCAGTACATATTTCATGCTTGATACAAAACCATGCTTAAGTCTGTTCCTCTTTCTTCTGCACTTCCTTCGAATGTGAAACACGGTTAAGGAACTTAAAAACAAGTTACAATTGAAGGGTTTTTTTCATACTAAAAAAAAAAAAATTTCATACCTAGATCAATGCATCCACCAATTCCCAGGAGAGAGGCCGCCATGTGATAAAGTGGCAGGGTGAGATAGATGGTATCGTTTTCATTTGCCCCACACAGGCGGAAGAAGGCCATGCTCAACACTGCTTTGATGTGACTGACCCGAGCAGCTTTCGGAAGACCTACATGAAAATTCAAAAACATGGAATGGTACAAATGCAGGAAAAGTTTCACTAAAAATTAAAAAAATATATATATATATATTTCTACCGTCTTAAAAACATTTGAAACTAATCCACAGCGCTGTAGAAAATAAGAGAGCAATAGGTTTTTAAATCAGCATCTTTATGACCTTGCCACTGTCTGTTCCTACACCAGCACCTCATTCTGCTTTATGAGGGACTGATTAGTGATCAGCTGAATCACATCTTATTAATGAGGAAAAGTATAAAACACTGCTGTAATCGACGCTCTCCTCTCACACTGAGACCAGTTGGATGGTGAAACACTACTAGAAGTACGTCATTATTGCCATTTTGGCAGGAACAAGAGATTTGTTTTCTTTGAATTATTCAAGTTCTGTAAACACTGCACCATTTCTCTTAGTTTGATGTTTTGTCATTTTCTTTATGCTTTAAAGAACAATATTTGTATTTGGAAACAAATATCGTCAGCAGTTCTTAAAAACTAAGGCAAAGCTGTTCGGTTTAATACCTATAAAAGTGGTCTTTTGCAGTTTTTCCCCCCAGGAATATATTTGAATACATCAACAGAAAATGGCGCAGTCTTCATAGAGGTGGTGATCAAGACTTTTGTCCAAACACACTTCCTAGCCACATACAACCAAGTATGGTCACTTCTCTTCTAGTAAGGCTAGGTTATCTATTTTGGACATTTGCAGTCTTTCAGTGCACTTTGTACTTAACTGTGTATGTGACAAAGAATCTAAATAAAGAAATCAAACTGATCCACTAAACTCCTAGGGAACACCTCAGTATTCCAAAGGGATGTTTTTACCTAAGAGCAAGTAAAGTCAAATACAGGAACTGAAAAGAGTGTCAACTGAGAACCATTTACAAAGACAAAAAACTAAGACATTGCCTGCCATTATTTACCAAGTCCAAGGTCACTGATGTTTTTATTGTTATTTGGGAATCCTGTCTGGGACAGTAGTCTTGGTTTACTCGGAATCTGTATGTGCATGCGTCTGAAAACACTTTTTTTAATGTACTTTCCTAATTAAAGCCTACTTTTACATCTCTTACAGCTTGAAGCAGAACCCATTCGACTCGATTGTCACAGTCAGTTTTAAAAAGGATCAAATCAGTGAAATATCCCTTTCAGAGCCACACACCTTGTGCTAGACATAGTATCTTCTTAAAATCTTTTGCAACAAGCAAAAATGTTCCAGCTTATGAGGGCCATTCATCAAATCAAAAACTTGTACATATAACTTGGTCAGTTTAGTGCTTTCTACCATGTAAGCGCTAGATTTCCCCAAGTTGACTGATAAATATATTTTGGAAATATAAATATAGATTAACAGCAAGGCTTTTGTTTTTTCACAAGGAGGGCCTACATAACAACCAAAGAGCATGGAAGTGAACACTCTGCATCTGCCAAGCTCATACTGGGAGGTTCGTGGGCTTTATCTTTTTTTGGATTAGGGTGGAGCTCCACAGTGCAGCTATTCTACACTTGGGAAAGACATTTTTTGTACACAGAATTCCACCACCCGAACCACATCCTCTGCCCATCAACAAAAGGAAAACAGTTGGGAAGTACCTGTGGTGCCTGAAGTAAAAATGAAGAGGAAGTTGGATGTGAGGTTTGGCGGAGGCAGGTCTATTTGTGGCTTCTCGGCTGAGGCCAGCTCCACTTTGTTCAGTAATGTGTTGACATTCTGATACGCAGAGCTCTCAGCCATCACCCACAAATCAATCGCATTGTCTGAGAGGATTGGCAGGACGTCATCCAAATACTTGAGTAAATCTGCAAGAGGGAGAAGAGGTTACCCAACGCAAGCAACACACACACGTTCAAGCCATCAAGTTCTATCTAAATGGTTCAACTCTCAGGAAACCTATGTATATATTTACAAAAGAGACTATTTACACAAACAGAGCTTTGGCCTCCCCAGTACTGCCTTGTGGTCTACAGTATGTGCGAGATCACAGTAACCTTATTCATGTTGTAACCTACGGACGATCCCACAGAGAGTTACTCAGTAATGTGCTAAATTTTTTCGCTAGATATAGATCTCCACGCAGACCCAAGGCCAAGTTTATAAAAACACCAGAAAATGATCAAGTGAGGAACCAGAGCAAATGGGAGGACTTCTTATGAAGCTGTGAAGCTGCCTTGACCATGCATTGGTGAAATTTACAGTCATGTTTAAGTCAGAGACCACCCTTTGTTTATTTCATTCCAGCAAGATTTTCACTTTTCAGGAGACATTCCTAAAAAGATATAAGGTGCATAAAGAAGAGGAAAGGAAAAAACAGCGTTAAAAAAGGTCAAGAAAATGGGACTCTTAACAACCACGCAAGACCCACTAGACCAGCAAAACTGTCACTATAAATCTCTGAAGGACGACATGAGAAACAGAAAATGTCTAGGAGTTGCAAAAAAACCTCTTAGACTCAAAGCATGGAAGAATGTGCCTGTGTGTTTCTTCAGAAAAACTGAGAGCAGGTCACCTCAAAAGACTGAAAGCTCTAATTAAGGCTAAAGAGGGAGACGCTACAGTCCAAAAAAAAGGTTACATGGTATCATTTCTTCTTTTTCTGACACTGAAAGAATGCACATCTCTTGACACCAATGCCTTTCAGTAAAAACAAATGTGTGGTTTTAAATAAGGTAATAATAGTCTGGATTTTAGCACAAGCAGCCACACGGCCAGAGGATTGAGCAGCAGAGCAGTTTAAGAGAACATTTGTTGAACATCTGCATTATTTATTAGGCCAGTGTCTTGGACAAGGATTACACCACATCTTAAACTCAGATACGAATAACACTCTGTCCATATCTTCAGTTATGAAAAGATGCATTTGCAGAGAATTCATTTGTATGGGGAAACCCCTTTTAAGTCTTTTGCATTGGCATTGCATTCTCTTTTAGGGCGAACTGCATCGTGTTCTTTTGGTGCAGAAGCTGGACAGCTTAGCTGTAGCTCCCACTTCTCACTTTTAAACTCTAGTAAAGACGAGGCCACTTGGGAATCACATTGCAGTTCTATAAGGAACTCCGCACTTGAGGTTTTTCTGGACCTGACATTTTCAAGGATGTACCTGTAATCATTATTCATGAAAGTAATAGCACTTTTACTTCAGTGTGGTGTCAGCCCCCACACAGGAGATCTAGTAAAACAGGCATTCATTGATTCAGTTTCCTGGACATAAATTAAACCAATTTATACTTAATAGCAATGAAATAAGTTAAACAATGATCTTAGCATATAACAGATGCTTAAATCTGACTGATATTTGACCAGTATTTCAACTATCAGCGGACATGTTTACTGCCCTGTGGAGGAGCAGAATGTTTCACTGATGCTGGCATACTGTACTAAAATGCTCACAAGCTTAATTTCCCAGATAGTCCTGATTTCTGCAGTTTGTAAATGTTTATGTATCAGCAGAATCATACATGAAAAATATTCAATATTCACTTCACCCAAGAAATCCCATATCAGTGAATATGTGAATCACAATTCATCAGAACATCAAAAGCTCAAGGAGCAAACTGAAATTCAATATCAACTTTCGTCCCAACTGTCTCTTTCATCAAATCAAAGCCTTCACTAGAGTTAACAAAGACTTTTGCCCAGGTTTCACTATTGTGCGTATTTATTTGCTGATTTTATTTGGAAGTTTTCCATGAGGCAGTGATTATAGGAGCCGTGTCGAAACAAGCCATTTTGGAGAAAAAAAACCCGATATAAATTCTCAGCGATTTTGACAAAATATCGATAGAAATTCTCAGCTCGCGCGCGCGCTCACACACACACACACACACAGCTCCTTGCTATAGAACTAAAACAAGCTGCAACAAGTCAGCCAAAAGATTCGGTGTTCAGTGGGACGGAGAGAGCAAATAAACACTTGGAGCTGCGTGAGATTGTTTTACTGTTGCAGTTCACTGACAGCCTTCCTTCGGGGGGGAGGGGGGGGCTAACAGAAAGAGCGAGAAAACAGAGAGAAAAATAAACACAGAGAGAACCAAGCAGACAGAGAGAGGGAGAGGGAGAGGGAGAGAGAGGGGGAGAGAGAGAGAGAGAGAGAGAGAGAGAGAGAGAGAGAGAGAGAGAGAGAGAGAGACACAAAAAGCAAAGAAAGAGAGAAAACAGAGCAGAGAGTAAAGAGAGAGAACAGAGAGAGAGAGGGAACAAACAGAGGGTAATAGAGAGATGTGAAAAACACAGAGAGAGACTCTTCGACCGCTCAGAGCCGAGTTTCTCTCCGGATCTGGAGGGTCTACCTGCCCCCAGGACAAGCGCCGCGGCTCGGCAGGTCTGCAGGCAGTGCCGGAGAGCTGTGGGTCTGATGTTGGAGTTCAGGAAGGCGACCTGGCAGCCCAGCTTGCAGAGCCCGAACCAGACGCACACGAAGTCAGGCTCGTTGCTCATCCACACCGCCACGATGTCCCCATGCTTCAAACCGGCCTCAGCCCTGAAGACCTCGGCAAACTTGTTGCTCCTCAGGTCCACGTCCCCATATGTGAAAACTCGGTCCTCAAAGATGATGAAGGGCTTCTTTGGGATCTCCTTCGCCCGCTGGACGAAGCGGTCGAGGTAAGTAATGACCCCACTCCTCATCCTCACCATGGTCGCCCTCCCAACCCGTTGGAGCTTTAGGTAATAAATCAAATCCAGCCAAAAGTAGGGGAAGAACATCCTCTGGAAGACCCAGAGAGTTGCCAAGCCTGCCAGAAGCGTGGAGAGCGTCCAGGAGATCATTCTCGATGAAGACAGAGAGAGGCGTGTGTTTATTGTGGAGACCACTGAAGGAGCTGCGAGCAGCTGAGATATCTCTAATATTTAAATACCCACACATGCCAGTGCGCATGCGCAGTCTCCCACTCTCAGCCCAGTTACACCCCAACTACAAATTTACATCTCATTTCAGTCTGAGAAAACAGTATATGGACAAAAGTATTGGGACATCAATTTTTCAGTGTTTGGGCTAGGTCCTCTACTTCCAGTGAACGACAATCCAAGACCAAGGAAAACACCGACAGAAGCTTACTATTATTTTCTGCATTTTAAATAGTTCTAACAAAACAAAAATGACATCCCTAGTAAATAACATATGCTGTCATTCATAAATTGTCTAATATGTGTCAGTGAGTATTAGTATTATTATTAACACATTTACCTTTTAAAAATGAAAGTATTAAGATATTAAGAACAGTTAAAGGATGAGGACAAATCAAATCTGGAATAGTGGGTGTCTCAAAAACATGTGTGTTGTGTTTTGTTAAAATGGTAAATTGGTTTAAGACTGGTTTTAAACTTAACATGTTAAATGTTTTGACTTTAAAGTGACCTTGGCATTTGGCTTACTTTTGAAATATAATCACATATCCAAACTTTCTAACAAACTGAGATAGAAACTTGGCTTGTTTCATTGAAACAAAGCTTGCTTTCCTCCGAACAGTGAAATATACTCATGGAGTCAAATTTCTTGCCAATTTTTGATTACAGTAAGGAGACATGCTGTACACAAATGCTTCATTTAGCATTCTGGATTCTGTTCTGAGAGACGTATACAGTACTCTTCATTGCATATTGCAGCGATTTCTATCCCTGATCCTGGAGACCACTATTTCCATTAACTGAATAATTGATTATTCAATCTATTCATCATGATTTATTTGTACGTTTTACACAACAACCCAAATTTTCTGCATTTCTGTTTTTTCTTGTATTTTATTTCAAGGCCTCTTTAATTATTTTAATGCATTATTGTATTTTAATACAATACGGACAAATTAATCTGAGGGATAAATATATGGAAACATAGAATGTAAGCAGTTTCCAGTCGACAGCCTATGAAATGAGTTTTACATTTTACATTTTTTTCAACCCCGAGAATCTCAAAACATCCTAAAAGCAATATATAGCAGAACATAAAAACTCTAAATTGTGACCCCAGAACTGGCAATAATGCTTCTAAAATCTACCAGCAAGAATCTTACACAACCCTAAAATGAAGTTCACTTCTTCAGCCACATGGCTGCGCCATAGTACAAGGAAAGGCATCTTGAAAGGAAACATCAGCGGTGAAATGCACAGGTTACGGTCCAATCCAATTCATTTAGAATTTGCATGTATTTAATCAGAGGAGTAATCAGTTTTCTCAGAGAAATTAATTTTAGGCTTAGATGTATTGCAGAAAATATCCAGGGGTGATTACTTGTATTTTTATTAAGTGTTCTAATACAGTTCAGGGCAGTTTGTCAGAAAGAAACACACAGTGATCTATAGTAGCTCTTACTTCTTCCCTGCACATCTTTTAAAGCAGATTACAGACCACCTGGGTTCATATATATAGCTGAAAGAAAGGCTATGCTATCCTACGTTATCCCACGATCAGGCTAGCAGCACCATGGCACCTTCTGAAAGCTGTACTGAAAATAGCCGAGCTTGTTTGCAAAGCCGACCAAATTAATTGAATAGCCAAGAGATACATGACCTTTAGACTTTTCTATCGAGGTCTGAGATTACCCCAGCCTTTAATGCCGACTGAGTGCAAATACAGGTTAATTCAATTACCATTAAAATCATGTTTTGTAACATGTTTCGCAACCTTATGTTATTTAAATCCAATACTCCAGGATTACCCAACAGAGCTTCTGCAGATCTGACCTCACACTCCCAACTAAACAGTTTACTTGCTCCTAACCTAACTGCTAGATTAGGGCTGGTATTATAATGTGTTCAGAATTAACCACAAGTGAATGAGTCTGAAGTGGCAGATCTTAGATCTCCGAATATCTTCTGTCATTTCTAGATGATATAGTCCTGTCAGCAAGTTTTATAAGCAAAACTAACATCAGATATTTGTATTTTACTGGGATGTGCGTCACACATTACCTGATACCCCATAATGTTTGATAAGCTGCCCAACAATTTCACATTTTCCAGTAAAAGTCCATAAAGCTGATAAATGTGATACAAGTTTTGCTGTTTGGGTGTGGCAAGAGGTCCAACCACAACAGAGGGAGGTTACACCCAATACAGCGACTAAAAAATATCTTAACGCTCACTGGAGGACACGCCCACATCCATATAGCCACTGGTAGAACACGCCCATCCGTCACAGACATGCCCATTTACCTAAAACACCACAACGCTCTTGAAAACACTTTCAGTTCAGTTTCAGAGCTCTGCTTGTAGGACCGTGAGTATGTTCTGTACAGTACTGCCAAAGTATTGAAATGAAACAATAAAAAATGTAACAATAAAATAAAGTAAAGTGAATACAAACAGATACACGTAATGAAAATACTACTACTACCGCTACCGATAATAATATTGAATTAAAATATAGCATTGAAGTCTACAATAAACATTTGAATGCATATCTTTGTCAGAGATATGGACATCTGTAGAAGATCCTGTTGATGAAAATATAAAAATGCAGATCACAATCACAAACTAATGTGCGAGTGAAAAACCTGGGAGGAATGTTCTTTTTCGTTGTTCTTGTTATGATTGTGGTTATTATAATTATTTGTTTACCTTTTTGTAATATTTAAACCTTGCTATTGTTTAAATACATAAAATAAGACTTTATTAGTCCCTCAAGTGGGACATTTGCTTTGTCAGAGCAGCAAAGTGGACAGACTAAAAGAAGACAGTAGAAGCAGCACAACAAATAGAATAAAAACTATACAACACAGCAGTATAATATAAAAGTACAAATATTAAAAAAATATATAAATATAGAAGTTTGTCTGTGGGTCTATGTGAGAGAGAGAGAGAGAAAGAGAGAAAGAGAGAGAGAGAGAAAGAGAGAGAGAGAGAGAGAGAGAGAGAGAGAGAGAGAGAGA
>JBBJLR010000037.1:5444409-5464326 GCA_037577145.1 Brachypetersius gabonensis
GTGTGTGTGTGTGTGTGTGTGTGTGTGTGTGTGTGTGTGTGTGTGTGTGTGTGTGTGTGTGAGAAAGAGAGAGAGAGGGAGAGCATGACTGGTGTGTCTATGTTTGTCTTTCTGCCCAGTGATCCAACTGAGTGTCCAAGCAACTGGATACTCATTCGGATACAAATTTAACATTTCAGTGCTGGACACATTTACAATTCTCTTTATTTTTTTTAAACGTATGTTTTTATAAACCTCTGTAAATAAATTGCAGTGTATGCAAAACAAGTAATCGGTGTATTACCTAAGAAAGTGGTGCTTGAAAATCATACTGGTTCCATGTTTTTATAGAATCTTATATTTGATCCTTTTTTGAGGCATCTCATATTCTACTAATTGAATACTTACTGCCCATGGCCAATTTAAAGAGCAAAATGCTTCAAAAAGAATATATAACAAATAACTAGATAGCAAGTTATTCTTTTTTTACATTGCCCATTCTAGCTTTTCCCTCACAGAATGAATGAGAGGACAGCACTTACTACCCTGAGCTTAAGTCCATGCTTTTGTTCTGAGTCTCCAGCATAAGAACACAAAGGAATAAGCACACGCACACACATACACACACACACACACACACACACACACACACACACACACGCACACAGACTCATACACAGAGGGGAATAAGTGTTTGTCATGATCCCCTTTTGAAGGGTGTATCTCGGGTAGGGTTCTGACAAAGGCAGCCTTGTGCAGAAGAGCAGAATGATAATGAGCAGTTGTAGTCGCACCCTCCCCTCACCCTCCCCAAAAAGAATAAACAAATAAAAGAATAGTCTCTCACATAGAGTTAGTCCTCCTTCCAGCACCCATGAATGCTTAGCTACTCCAGTGCCTATTTTTGCTCATTCTGACTTTGGTATGTCTGTGTTTGCTGCTGCCGGCTGTGCATCTGAAGTGAATTGATTAAGGCTCTGTGTTTGCTAACGTGGCTCCCCTGCTCAGTGGCAGCACTGACGGAGCCCGTCTGAGCTTCTCTGGCTTTGCCCAGTTTGCACCCTCGCTCACGGTGGCCTCAGTTGACCCCCAGACACACAGCTGCTCTCGTAGAGACAATCAGCCAAATGCCACACAGAGTAGAGAGGAGCCGATTGAGAGCAGATGCTTTTACCTTAAGAAAGGCAACACGGATCCAAGCAATAATAACATAAATCTATTATGTATGTTGTGTAAAAGTATTTAATAGGCCATTCACTGCTGCATAAATATAAAAGTATAGCTATTTGCATGGAAAAATTATGCAAAAAAATGTCTTTAGGAAAAATTTCTACCGTATAGTTCTTAATTGGGATGGTATGCATTTAGCATGCCAGGCTTTTTGTAGAGATCACGATTAGCGTGCTGTTCACCGAACACAGTCCCTGGGTGAGTACATGTTTCAGCTGACAATGACCCTGTTCAGATTGCTTTAGATTCCGTTCCTCACTCTGAATCTCCCTACTCTTCTGATGTGTTGCGCTGGAAGGTACCTTAGAGAAGTTTGCATGCATTCATATGTATGACTCGCGCTTATGTTTTATTTATTGTCTTTGTTTGTGCTAGCTTTCTCCATCTACCTGTGTGCAGTGATTATACATTAGCATGGAACAGCACATTCTGAGGTCAGACACTAACGTTGTTAGCACAGCCCCAGTGTCGAGGGCTTTTCCTTTTTAAGAGAAGACAAAAGTTGTGCAAACATTGCGCTTTGAATGAATATCTGTGGCTTCGTTTTAGAGCTCATGCGAATGTTATCACCTATTCTGATGCTGTTTTTAAAGAGCCGACATTTCGCATAACTGATATTAATGGAGTAGTTACAGTCGTTTTTATTAAACAGCAATATACTATTTTACAGGCTGATATTAATGTCAAGGTCGAAGATAGAAGAAACTTACAAATAATATTAGGATTGAGGTGCAGGGTTGAAGCAGCAGTGGTCTTGGGTTAGGGAGATGACCCTGTGGTCAGAAGGTTTTGGGTTTGAATCCCAAGACTTCTAGAGGCACCACTGATGTGTCCTATCCCCAAACACTCCTCCCTGAGCACCACCCCCTTAGGTGCTTAAATTGGTGAATGGGTTAAAACAGAGAAAGAATTTCACACGGTTCCCACTGTGTGCTGTGCAATGACTTGTGTGTTCATGTGTGACTGTAAGGGACCATTGAACTTTATTTTAATCATGATTTCTGTTAACTACCTTTTTTGTTGCCTCTTCACATATTTTAAAGGGTGTTTTAAAGTTGATCTAGACTTGCCAACTTGGCATCAGGTCTAACCCCGTCAAACCTATGAACTCACATCCACCTCCTCATTTTGGGCTGTGGCACAAATGTTCAGCAAGACTCTCGGCTTTGTTTAATCACGTCAGTCTCATTGCAAGCTGGTGTGGTATCTCTGGCCAAGAACACCAAAGGCATGGGTACCAGCAATGACTCAAAATATATGGTATAAATGGGAGCATTGGTGAATTGTTCATTTCAGCTGCATCAGCTGCACTAATCAAATTTCTTAAAATACCACAATCTGTTCCCTCGCCGAGACCTGCCGGAGTGAAAGCTTTCTGTGGATTTCAGCAGACCCTCTGAGGCAGCTTCACCCTGCATGGGATTCGCTCTCACACACTCATCTGAATCGATTACCGAAGCAGCTAGCCTGAAGGAAATTTCTTGGGAGCTGAGTGCAAATGCCCAGTAAAAAATGAGAGAATTGTTGAAAATAGAAAAAAAAGCTGTGAAAAGTTGTATATAGTTGAATACACAATAGAATAGTGCTACATAAGTAGTAATTAAATGACAAAAGGGATTTTTGTTTTGCTTGAAAAGAATTGAGCGCACAATCCTCAAGTACAGTTGTTCCATGGATATCAATATAACAAACATAGAAATCTGTAAAAACTGCTTTATGAAGTATCGTTGAAAAATAAAGAAAATCAACACAATATAAATGAAATAATGGCAAAAATCGTATTTTGTGAAACGGATCATGAGAAGCCAGCTTGGCTCGCACTTGTCAAATTTGACTGTAGCATGTACAAAGATGGCAGGAAAATTTGTGTTTTAAAAGCATCAGGCAAAAAATTAACATCCTGATAATGTTGGCCTATATGCAGAATATGCAGCAAGGATTTTAATGACGTTGCATTCAGATACATAGATTTTAATATAGAGTTGGTTCCCCTTTGCAGCTATAACAGCTTCCACTCTTCTTGAAAGGCTTTTCACAAGATTTTGGAGTTTCTGTGGGAATTTCATTCTGTAGCGCATTTATGAGGACAGGCACTGATGTTGGATAAGAAAGCCTGGCAATCTCTGTTCCAGTACATCCCAAAGGTGTTGGGTGTGGTAGTGTACTACCACTAATAAAGAATTAAGTGCATATCTTGGCATGATCCTAACTTAATTCAGGTATTGTTGCACATGAAATATCAAATGAACGTTAGATTGTTTAAAGGGGGCATATTATGCAAAACTCACTTTTTAAAAAAAACAAGTTATAATAGGTCTGCGGGCTACAAAACATGTTCATGATCTCAGATCTCACCAGCTTTATTCTTCACAGTTTCAATCCCTTTCAAAACGAGTCATTTCAGGGCTCTGTCCCTTTTTCAGATCCATAAATACTTAAGGTGGAACTTTTTAAGGTGGAACGAAACCGATTGTTGCTGGGACATGGCCATCCAAAATGAACTGAAAGCCCCGCAGTTCTTCGGCTTTCTCTCTCTGGGAGAAGGTGTAGGATGTGTGCTGTTCTTTGCAGCAACAACACAACACTTGATGTGTGTCTTGCCTCTGCCTGTAGCCATAGCACTCTGCTTATCTGTGCTCCTAAAACACCCCTAAAAGATGAGGGGCGGTTCTATGCAAATTGGCCCCGTTTGACGTCGCCAGGGGCCCTCTGTCCAAACGGCTCATTTTGAAAGGGCCTGAAACTGAGGAATAAAACAGTGAATCGCTTTATGTGGGAGTGATTTTGTGCAAAGAACTTCATGAGCATGTTTTGTAGCCCATAGACCTATTATAACTAAAGTGAGTTTTGCATAATATGTCCCCTTTAATACCAAGTACTCCCTCACTCTCTGGAGCTGTTCAGAGGAGGATGGGTTTCCCTTTTGAGTCTTGGTTCCCCCCAATGTTTTATCTTCCAGCTTTAGGGAGTTTTTTTCGTGCTTCTGTAGCCCTTGGCTTGCTCACTGCTTCGTGGCAACATCCAGTGTAAAAACAACGGTATAAATTCAATTGAATTGAATTAAAAAGCCTTGCGGCACAGCATAAGCCTGAGTGCGAGTGACAAACGCCTCATCAGTAGCCTACATTTATGCATGTTTAATGGCACACAGCTCACTGTAAACTTTGATTGCGGCATTTGTGTCCCACTGTTGTTTGTGCGGCACTCGAAGCAGAAAGCTCCAAGACTGGTACAGGCGTGTCGTGAGTACTGCTTATGATCTAAACTGCCCTTCATTTAGCCGTGCTCTCTTGGAAAAAAAAGTGTAAAGTGACCTTTTGTAATACACCACAGCACACAGTGTGAACAGCACGAAACTCTTTCTCTGTATTTAACCCATTCACCAAGTGAAGCAACGGGCAGCCAGGAACACAGCGCCCGGGGAGCAGTGTGTGGGGACGGTACCTCAGAGATGCCACTAGCAGTCCTGGGATACGAACACACGACCTTCTGATTGTGGAGGCAACTTCCTAACCCCTAGGCACCAGGTAACTAGCCATGCCTACAATGTGTTAGTGATCTGGATTTAATTGAGTGTCAAAACAAGATCTATTTTAAATACTTTTTTGAGCAATATTTTGTATGTAATGTATTATGGTATGCTTTTAAGGCTTGTTGTGTTCATGTTATTAAACATAGAAGTGATTAAACAATTACCAACTGATTACTATACTACAAATGTATCTGGGATTTCATGATTTTCCTGAGACGTGAGCCAATGTTAACAAACAAGAGCAATTAACTTTGCTTCTAAAAGTAAATACCAGGTGAACAGAAGAGAGTGAATGTTTGTGAGAGTAAATGTAATGGATGTGGTCCTGCAGCTTGGACATGGAAGAAATCTCCTATTCAGTTTTGTCGTTGTCCTGAAACTGAAAAAAGTTCATGAACCCTTGGCTTGCCCGTCCACCTTAGCACTTTCTTCAGCTCTCTCTCTTGCTGTCGCTATCTCTCTCTCGCTCTCTGAATGGCACTGTTTATGTATTCAGCTTGTGGAGGACAGGAGTATGATTTATGGGGCTGAGAGGGAGCTGGAGCGAGGCATGTTAATGAGAGTTTTAGCGAAGGGCACTGAGGAAGGCTTTGTGCTCAGCTACCTCTGCGCTCCCCACCAGCAGGCTGCCTGTATGGCCTGCATTAGCATGCACAGAGCTCGGCTCACCTAGCCACCAGGACACCAAGGCTAATCCAGCACAATAAAGGCCCATCACCTGTCTGCTCTTGTACAGGCTGCTCTAAACTACACAGTTTGATAGAATGCTCTTCTCTCTAGAAGAGATTTTATTTGTTCTGTTTTTGATGTTTCCATCACTCTCGGATAAAAATGAGACAAAGATATTTTATGGTCCTCATAAAACAGGACCTCATGCTTTTATATGTGCCATGCTCAGCACTTAATGATCAGTAGCTATCAGCGTCCTGAAATTGAGGTGTGTGTAATGGAACACAGTGTTGACGACTAAGGGAAGATCAATAGCATCATGAGGCCCAGAATGCGTAAAAAATTTAAATTGCATACTTTGCTAATGTTTCATAATTGCAGAGTGGGTGTAACCATTGCTCACATTCAATAATTTCGCAGCCTGAGACCTGAAGCTATAAAAAGCTTACATGCATTGTACAGAGGTACTGCGAGACTGAAGTGGCTACTTCACTGATGGCACTCGTCTTTAAAACCTCTAAAAACTCAAAGTCACAGTGAATCTATGCATGCGGTAATACCTCCGTTATTGTAATTATGACAAATAGCATGAAAGAGACAGGTTACAGAACTGTGCCATTGGGCCATGTGGGTGAAATCTTTTTTTCCTTGTTTGTTTTTTTGTTTTATTTTCACTGTTTTTCACCACTTCGTCTCATGGGCTGCAGATGTGCACCGAGACATTGTTGGATATATTGACTGTCACAGAGCTGGAAAGTGAAAATAGGTTTGCAGGGTTAACAAATAACATCCTATCTTTGAATGCACAGGAGTTGGAGAATGAAAATGAGTGTTAGCAAAGACAGCTCAGTTTGCTCGTAGATTTGTAGCAGATTTGTCTATGGGGGGCCGGAACGGAGGAGGCAGGCAATCGGTGATGACCGCAGCACTTCTGTTTGACAGAACTCAGGCCAAGTCTGTTTGTCATGCAGTCCAGGACAGGACGAGAGAGGGGTCAGCCCAATGAGAGCTCTACTGACACAGCTTTATTCTAACTAATGCATCGTGCCACACAGCCTCAGCGCACCCTTACTGGAACCTATTCAGCACCTCCAGCTTGTCAGCATAGGACAGGATGATTGATAGATGCGGCATCTGTGCACATCCAGACATCACGGCATTATCATTTACTGTCAGCCCCACAGGATCGTCTTCTGTCCGAGCTATAATAACAGCAAAGACTTTGCTGTCACACTGTGAGGGAGTAGCTTGGAATGAACATCAAGTTTGCATAAATGTCAGATTTTAATTGGTGACAACCACTTAAAATTAATTGCCTTGCTTATCGGCAGCTTCTGCCAAAATTGTATAATGAGGTACCGGCCGCTATCAGGTTTCCTCTTTATAACATAGCTGAAGTGGAACTACTTGTTTTCTGCTTGCCAAAGAATTGGCAAAACCTCTGCCAGGGTCCTCCTCCATCATCCATCCTTCAGAGCAGGGATTATTTCAGAAGCTACACTTAGCATTAAGAGGGTGGCAAGGTCATGGCTAGCAAAAACTACCACACAAGAAGGTGGGAATAATAACTGCTAGCATTCCATCAAAATTACGGTTAAAATTATAATTGGCCGACACTTTTTATTATAATTTGCTTGTGCGGCTGATGATAACCCTGTTTCACATTAAGCCTTGGCTGGAGTGGATTATAACCTGCTGGATGCTCTGACTTCCCCGCATGATTGAATCCAAACAAGGGAGAGATGATTGCGCTCAGAGAAAGTGAGCTGTCAAACTGTGGCACTTCTTTCACAGTCACTAACCCAAAGAAAATTTCGTTCTCAAGAGTCTCTCGTCTAGATTCAGCTCATTTTATCCCTTTTTTCTCTTTTGTCAAGGGAGCAGAATCGTTGGTTCAAACGAAGTGTTTCTTTCAAGGTGCCGTGTTGTTAGTATAGTGTGTGCAAAACGCCTCAATTAAACCCAGAAAAGGCTCATGTTAATTACTCACTTCAGTTGAAGAGTATAATGAGAACAAACATGTCTGTGCACTCCACATTGTGCTAGATCCTTGTGTTTTTGAGCTAGAAGACAAAATTGCTCTGTCTAGTGTAGAAACAGCTGCAAACAGCTGGCGTATATTGCATGATATCAGAGTAATTTGACACTCTTCAGCAATATCTCGAATAGTGAACATATGGGTCGTGTCAATGTAATATCAGTGTGTGGGTGGATTATTAGAGTGGGCAATGGACATTTCATAAGGCGCTCTTAAAAATGCACGTGAACAGATTTTGACATCCCAAGGCATTCAGTAGCTTTCACACAGACCATACTAAAGGATAATACGAGAGAGTGAGGAGGTTGTCGTGTTGAAATCCCACTGGGCCACTGAATGCTCGCTTTCTGAAAATTGACAAGTCTCTCTTTATAAGCATGAAATGAGTCCATAATCCCCTGATTACAATATTGCACCATGACAGTGACACAGACTCTGCAAGATGGCACCTTTTAATGGAAAGACATGCACAATTAGGATTTCAAACTCAAATCATCCTATTATATGAATTTAAAGCGGTACTCTCTGGGGTGGTTGCTGTGCTCTCTCACTGGAAACAAGCTGCTTTTCATGGCAATGCTGCTACAGGGTTCTTGAGCACTTCAATAAGAAAACGTTTTCATATGCCATTACCTCAAAAAATGGACACAGTCCATTTAAATTCTACCGTTTAGTTCAAATACAGCATCAAGGAATATAAAGTGAGTCCATATAGTATACTACACTGTATATAGTGCTATATCGGGTAGTCACAATTGTAAGAATTCATGAATAGTAAAACTGTGTTGTACTGTTTAAAGTAAATTCGTCCAATATAATCTGTCTTGAAAGAAACGGACTCAGGAACAATGAAATTGTGCTGGGGCACTTTTTTGGACAGCCCTTTAGGTTGTTCAGTCTTATATGCTCTGTGGTCTTTGTAGTTTTATCTCACTTGACAAATATTACTGAGAATCTTGCAAGCATCAATAGATTGGACCTTTTTCCAACATCAAACAACCACCTTTGGTGCAAGACAGGAGTGTAAACCTTCCTTAGACTAGATTTACGTTGCAGAAGATAAAAGGCCACACGTATCGCTCGAAAATAGAAGAGGATAATTCTCCTGTCCAGCGATTGAAACAATGTCTTGGCAGTATGGCAATTAATTTACAATTCATTACACTCAGAATTAGCTTCCAGAAAGGAGAACGGAATATGAATTTTTCATATCAAGAACAGGATCTCTGAGGTCACGCCAGAAAGTCATGTTTAATGCGACTATGCTGATGTGCCAACATCGTAGGGCGTCTTCTCCATGACAGTATGTTGAGGCATGGTTTCCACTTGTTCCATCATAATTAATTCCCCTCTGATTTTTAGCCTTTACTTTTTTAATTTGAACCTCAGAATAAAATCGGCACATAAATGATTCATTAGAAAAGCCCGTTAGGAATCCCTGGTGGACGCTGCTTGTGCTTCAAGAATGTCCCTGTGTGTCATTGCAGCTCTGCAAAATTGTTCTCAAAAGGTTCTTTATCCCATCATTCCGTGCAGGACCTTTGATGTCGTCAGAATTTTTTTTTACCTTGGGTATGAAGGGTTTCACTGCTCCTGGCAAATCTGCTACTGTTAAGTGCAAGGGACTACATTAAAGACCATCTGTTCCACTTTGAGTTCCATATTTCACTTAATAAGATCAATCACAGGACTGCTTAATTAAGTCAGCCTGAGATCAGTTAAGAGAATTGACTTATTTATGGGTGTAAATCAGTTACATGTGGTCAAGAGAGACAACTGTGACAGATATAATGTGTTAAATTATGGCAGATGAGCTTTTGAAGCATCTCTTGTCGGCCAGCTCCCTGTAATTAATATGTGTCCCTGAAACCTATTAGATGCTCTACGGGACGCTGTAAGAGAGGAGCGGTCGGAGTGAAGATTATAACTAATGAAAGCCACTCTATCTGCCCGTGGATCATTTGTGCTGTAATTATTGCTCAGTTTTGCTTAGCTCAAAAATAGTCCTGGTGAGGAGAGGGGAGTGGCGGTCCTGCTTGATTAGGGAAAGGAAACTTTAATTGTGTATGCAGAGTACATGCTAATGTCCTTTAGTAGATGCTGATCTCTGCTCTGTGTTTAAGGTACTATATGTGTATATTTCCTTTGTGATACAGTTATTGATTATATCTATTGTTTGCATAGAGATGCTAAGCTTGTGATGATAATCAACATGCGTATTTACACTGTTTACGGTAATTGATAATGTGGTAAACCCTTAATGTCTGTAGCTCTGTTCTCTGAGGAGAGAGGAGTACACCAAAGAGCAAGACCATGATAGCGTGGCAAATAGCCTTGTCACTGTGATTTAGTGTACTGTGAGCTCACCCTGGAATCACGCCCAGCCTTTTAGAGCCTGATCATCCATCTTTATGAATGAAGCAAAGGTCCATCTGAAGATTCTCAAAACTCTTAAGTTTACTCACTTCTATAGGCCCCTCCAGAGCAAACAGAGCCAGTCAATGCTTCCTTCATTGCAAGTCCTTAAAATCCATCCCAAGCTGTGTCCCCAGCGAGCCCGTTTCGGCCGTGAGCAAAGCTCTCGAAAGTACAGAGGCTTATCTGTGCACACTTCTGTTTACAAACTTCATTGCCCCTAAACATTAATGCCTCTCAGACTCATTTGGAAGGAGGCAGCAGAGATACTGTCAGCAAGCTTCGTTGTATGTGATCAGAACAATTCTCAGTATCATGTCTCTGATTTCTTATGGGGTTATGATTCTATAAACTGATTAACAATATTACAGAAACCTTACTGGGAGAACACAGAGAACTGATGTCATATAAGACTGAGTGCTTGAATGTTTAAATAGGTAGGGATCTTATTAAGTGACTCAGCTTGATATGCAATATAATTGCGCTGTAATTCTTATAATTCTTCTCTGCTCTCATCAGTCTTGCAAAGCTCTAACACAACACAGTTAAGCTTACAGTGCCAACATATACTCTCTGGAATTAGTTTATTTTTGGCTTTACAGACAATACAGTGCTTTTCACGTGCCGCACTGTTACTACAGTATGTTGCTTCATTGAACCGAAGGATTTCACCGCGCAGACTGCCAGCGGGACTAAAAGGATACTTCCTTTGAAATGGAAAGCAGAACTGTTCCTACAGGCATGAATCACTGCATACTGATACCTGGCAACCCTCCCAACTGCTTGAATATAAATTTCGGCCTTGCTTAACCACCACTGGTGTCAACGCCCCTGAAGGAAGTCAGAGATGGGTGGGTCATACAAATATTGGTGTGGGCTCATGGCATGAGAGGACCATGCTGTATATCTGTGTGCAGTCTAAGTTTAATGCTACATGAGACTGTTCCCCTGTTTACACTTGGATTTCAAATGCATCTTGTTCGATGAGATCTTAAGTGGACAGCCAGGACACATCTCCAGTCGCACTTGTCTGTCATGTGTCTGCAAGGTGTCCAGCTGACTACTTGAGTTCAGATTTTGTTACTGCCGGTGTCACTTTCACTAGATTTTAACGGCACACAAATTACACAGAAATGCAAACAGCAACAAAAATATCTCAAGTACAGCATACTCTAATACTGTACAAGCACAGTTCCATTACAGTGTTAAACCTGCAGCATATCCTCATCATTTTAAACAGCCTATCAGGACACATTAGCATTTACACTACAAGAGATATGTGGTCACATGCGTCCCAGACCATGGCAAGTAGTTTGAGTGATGGGATCACAGTGCATCTTAGTGAGTGTTTACAATTGGATTTCCGATGGTACTCCAATTGCCCAGGAAACATTTCAAAGCAAGTAAACAGGGCCTGTTTGTGAGAAAATTATGCAAGAAAAGAATGCCAGGATGAAAGGTTAGTGACTGAAGTTTAGATTATAATATATTCATTTAATGAGTTCTGGCCCCACAGTGGCACAGTGGGTAGCGCTGTTTTCTCACAACTCCAGTTTTGGGGGCTTGAATCCAGGTGTGTGTGGAGTTTGCATGTTCTCCTCGTGGTGGCATGGTTTCCTCTGGGGTATCTGGCTGACGCCACGCCCTGAGTGGCTCCCTGCCTCGTGGCCGCTGACCCCAGGATAGGTTCCAGGTACCTGTGACCCTAGTGAGGATTTAGTTTTGGATTAAATGAATGAATCATAATGTATTATAATAATGCTTACATTCTGCTACGAATAAGAGATTTTTCTTTAGAGTAACTCCCTGCATTTTGCGGGCGTAACGTTCCAAGAGCACCCGCGTATAGAAAAACCGCGGTGTTGTGTTTTGGTGAAACAAATGCCTAAAAATACCTATTTTTATAGTGTAATTCCCGAAATATGTGAATGGAATGTAAAAGTGACCATTCTGTCATACGTGAACACACCACAGCACACAGTATGCCCCCTTTAATTTCATTTTAAGCTCAGTTTAATGCTTTACTCTTAAAGAAAATGTAAAGACAAACCCGTATTCACCTCCTTTAGTTTAATTTACAAAATACAAATACAGGGCTTTAAGAAGGACAAAATGAAAAACAAGATCTGCCACAGATGATTCAATCAGCAGCAGCAAGGAGAAAGAAATAATCAGATTCAGAAAACTTTTTGATCCCAGAGGTATTGCTTAAAAACCGGGTCTCTACCGCTAGCTGTTAGCATTAGCAGCGTGCGGCGAGCCAAAACAAAGACTCGTACACAAAAGAAACATTGAAAAAACTCTCTCTACCCACATGTTTACACAGGGCACAGCTTACTGATACTAAATAAACTGAGAGAACTGTTGAAAATTGTGGGAAAATGTTGAAGGCATAAATATGAAGGCAAGACATGGAGCATTCATGGGAGCAACCATGCTACAGCAGGCTTGCGCCTGTGCACTAGATAACGTTCTTAGATTGGCTTCTTTCAAACCTCCCACCTTTAATTACCATCTCTAGATGCACTTTCTATCTTTATAGTTATATTTTATATGGAAATGTAGCTGAATTTATGTTTGTATTTATGTTACACAGTTATATATATTGCCACAAAAAGCGAAGGATATTTGCAGTTTCTGCATTAATGTGGCGATTCCCGCGTACCATTATCAGTTAGGTTCTCCGAAAAAATCTGCGTTATACAGAATCCGCGAATGCTGATCCGCGTAAAAGTGTGGGACTACTGTATACGTTAACATCAAGCCTATGGTGGCCGACTCACGAAGAGTTTTACAGTGAATAAATAAATATTTCAACACATAACTATAAACTGTAAGTACAGCTATGTTCTGTGTGCTTTCGTACCTTTTATTTTATACATGAGTTCATTGTGAAGTTCTGAACACGTGATCAAAGTGTGACAGTGTAGCGTGAAGGCAGTGTGAAAAGCAGAGCTGCTCTGTGACCCTAAAATCTGCTGAACACATATGAATGACAATTTTGCAAAGTGTCCACAATAACATTACCATGCATGTTCAATACGACAGAATAAATGAATACCATCAGCAGCATCTAATCACAGTTCCAGACCTTACATTTGATTTAAAAAGGATTAACTATTGCCATTCTTGTCACGCACCGAGATGGAGTATGGAATTCCATGGATACCACGATTACAGGATGCTTAATAAACGTGATTGAAAATGATTGGCAGAAAAGTGGCTGAAAACCGGGACTCGCATTACAGCTCCACGTTTCTAGCTTTGCACTGGGTCTGCTGTTCCGCCGCCCACTCCTGTGTGCAATCATCGCCTTTTTCGTCCCACTGGGACTTCAAGCACCAACAAAGTGCTTTTCAGTTATTCAGCACAGCCAAACTCTGCCCATTTAGCACTGGCATGGAACAGCAGTTAGGTCATCGCTTTTTCCTCTCCTGTGGTACTAATGGCACTTCGTCTGGCAGGTTCCAGTACAGCCTGAAACACAGAACGCATCTGATTTACAGCTGTTGTGCATAATGGGACAGAGCCTTTAGACCCGCAGGCCTAGTCCTCTGTTTCTTCCTGTAACATCAAACCCCCCCAAAGCAGATCAGATTCAGAAACATATTACAGCTGGAGTGGAGGGTAATAACTGGCTTCTTGCTGGAATAGTTCAGTGATGACTAAAATGTTATGTATGTGACTTCATTTTGAATGATTTGCCTCGATCACTGCTTACAGTTTTCACCTGAGAAAGGCTGAAATTGCACAAAAATGCCTGAGAGAGCAAGTTATATTACAGTACAGCTTTTGCTATATCCCAGTTTGGAAGTCTGTGTACAGGCACAGTTTCTTTGCAGCAAGGTGTTTTATCATCAGGGTTAAGAAAAACACAGAGGAGCTCATGTGGTTTGATAGTAGTTCTTGCCTCAAACACTACTGGAATTGCCGGAAAATACCCAAGAGAGCTAGTCATGTGGTTTGATAGTAGTTCTTGGGCATAGTTCTTAGAAATACAGTGTACAGAGGCAAATTATTCATAAGAAACCACTATATATGTTTGACATTTAATCTCATTAGGATGCAGAGGCACTGCATGGCTGGATAATGTAATTTGGTCCTGATAGATCGATGGTTATGCTGGGCCATCTTTAAAAAGAGTGCAGTGACATGACTTTCTGATTTTGCCATCTTCTTAAAAAGAGAGGCTGTCAGTAGTGCGCAGAATTTGACTGATAAAGAGCGTTTGGCCAGACGCTTCTTCAATGGTTTTTTTACTTAACTGTCCTCCAAAATAAAGGCTTAAGAGAGGGGTGAATTAAGTAAAGGACTTTTGGGATTTAATACCTCAAAAGCCTGTTTCAATCTTTTAAACCTCAGGAGCCTCTAAGTCTGGACCTTTTTTGAGAAAAGTGCTTCACTGTTTGTCACTACAGCTTTACTTAGGTTAATAAACCCTGCAGATCTCTGGCCATGGAAAGAGCTAATGCCTGTCTCATTTCCTTTTGTCCATTTTGAGAGACCCCTTTCACAATGTCTGATGTATTTTAGCTTGGACATGTCAGGCTCACGACGTTTAACTCGTAACATGCTGTCCATGGAAAGAAAGGCATCCTAGAATAAATTACGTTTCCATGGCTTTACTCTTTTTTTTATCTTGTACTTCTAAGTGTGAGTTATGCATTGCCGATCCAATCTTGCATCCATCTTTATTAGCACACTCAGACATAAAGCACAGATTTGATCTGTTGCCTGTCCCTGTAGTGAAGTGTCACAGCATGTAATAGATGCACAGCAGGAAGAATACACATTCATTATCGCAGGTTGCCAGCAGAAGTAAAGGCCCTTACATCTCTTTCAGACTGTAAGCTCCAAGCTGACCTTGGTGCTCTGCCACCGGGTATTCCCAGCCTGTGGACGTGGATTACATCCAGCAAAAATATTAATGATTAAATCGATAAACCCAGCAGGTGCTGTGCCCATGGTGGAATGCTACACCAGGGCTCTAAGTGTTTTTGGATAGTAGACTTTTTCCACATTTAATTATAGATAGGAATAGGTGTACTGTCTTCTAAAGAGCTTTATATTCGGGCCACAAAATTTACTTATTAAAGTGTCTAATTTGTGATGGTATAAGGTGATCATTAAAAGTTGAATTTGGAAAAAAATCTCTCTTTCTCTCTCTCTCTCTCTCTCAAATTTACATCAGAAGAGTTTTAACCACAACAGACTAACACCATTATCATTTGCTGTGTTTAGGTGTCTTGATGAGCGATGTTGTCTGCGAAGCAGAGTCCTGCACAGGGAACCCATAGATAGTTACTGAAATGGGCGGATTTTAACTTTTACGGGCGGGTCAGTCGTTACATATGGGCGGGTAGCAGATCAACAGTATTGTAGCCTGCAAAAGTAACATACAAGCGAAAATATCTATGTAGTTGACTATCATGTACACATCATCATTATTACAGTGTGTTCACTGCTCTCCAGTGAGAGACATTTATCTTCTGCTTGGTTTGTGATCCGCAGGAGGCAGGTCAAACTATATCGTTGCGAACATGAGAGAAAAAAGTGCGAAGACAGACTGTTCTTTGAGCCAAATCTCTATTTATTCTCAGTTAACAGCTTCGAAACAGACTTTGTATTTCAGAGAGTACTGTGCCCCCACTGGCATGCCCAGGTACTACTCCACTAGTCCAACAATGAAGCAGCTAAGGCTCTGGAGGAAGGTGACTGGTGGGAAGGACTCACATTCACTATTTAACACAACTAACACACACACACACACACACACACACACACACACACTCACCATGAATAATCTCTAATACTACATAACAACGTCTACCCCCCTCTAATGTTCCCCAAAAACACAGAAAAAGGGCCAACTGTGCAGGACTCAAAGTTGCAAAGTTACACTAGCCAGCAATTTAAGCTGAACAAACTCATGTTGCTCTCCAAAATAAAGGGTTTTTTAAAACGCTTGTTGGGTTGCTTCTCATCTGAAGACAGTCAGAACTGGTAGCCAGTATATTCCAACAGGCGTTTATTGGTAAAGGTGTAAACACTCATTCACCTGCTTTAGCCGCTTAATCCTCACTAGAGTCATCTGGGGCCTATCCTGGGCGCAGTGGCCACCAGGCAAGGACTCGACGCTAGCCCACCACAGGGCACACATACACACACCATTCACTCACACACTCGCACCTACGGTCAATTTAGAATCCCCAGTTCACCTGACACACATGTCTTCGGACTGTGGGAGAAACCAGAGACCCTGGAGAAAACCCACGCCACCACCAGGAAAACCTGCAAACTCCACACACACACAAAACCAGGACCCGTATTTAAACCGCAAATTCTATAGGTGTGAGGGAACAGTGCTACCCATTTCACAACCACCACCAAGTGTAAACAGATTTTATCTATGACTTTCTGCATTTCTGCAGCTTTAAACTGCTGGTTCTCTAAGGTTGCTGGTTTTGTTTCCCTCGAGAACATACCATGTCAAAACATGTTTACGTCACCTTTTATTAATTAACCACAGTCCAGTAGACAGAAGAACTATGGTAAAAATAATACTGACTAATAAAACAGACACTATTTCAGCTTTTCTACACATTCATTCAGCCTACGATACCTTCATGCCAGTGTTTTATTTGCTTTCCTGGAAGAGCGGAAATGCTGACGCTTTGATATCTAATTAAGTTGGAGACTGCGAGCCTGACAAGTTGCCCTCTATGGATGGAGAAGCTGTGTGTTTATAGGGACCTGCTTTATTTCAGGGAAAGACTATTTATTATGACACATCTAGTGAATAAAACATTGCTGTGGGTCATAAGGAGTTTATGAGGTTTTGTTAGCGTGTGACGTCAGCAGCCCTTAAAGTACAGTTTTAGCATTAGTGTGTCACAACTGATCCTCGCCCCTGTAGCTATTCTGTGAATGTCTGTCATCTTTTGACCAAGAATGGAAAGTCGAAAGACATGGGAGCTTTGTGTTATTATTTCTTTTTTAATACCGGCATATTATGTCAAATTGGTGTGCCTTTGACAGAGCTCTCTCCTTTTTAAGAGCTTGATGGAAGAAATCTCCATGGCTGTTGAAGGGTGCCTGTCTGAGCTCGTGATAAGTCACCTCAAAGACCCCCATAACACCTTCCATGTGTCAGGATTATATCTGTATGAGACCAAATGCACTCGCAAAAATACATTATGCAGTTGTTTGAGACACATTTAAGCCACATTATACCAATGTAAATGACAGCCCCTTGAATGTTTGACGGCCCAGAGTAGCATTTTGACTATTAAATGTAAATGCATGTGTCTAAAATCTTATCAGGATGCAACACATATACTAGTCACACGAGTTGGGTCTAGAAACAAAGCTCAAAATAGAGATTGGCAGGGCTGGCTGCCTCTAAAGCTATGTTAATGTATGCAAGAACAGTTCAGGGAGTGCTGGTGCTTTCCAATGGCCTGTGTTCCCAGGTGTGCTGAAGCTGGAAAAATGCTTTTAGATGCAGGAAGCTGCTGTCCTCCCACAGGCCCTTGCACTGAATTATGGCCTCAGTTATGATATGCTCTAATGCCCAAAGCAAACTGTGTGGACTCAAAGCTGATTAGTAGCTCTCGCCAGGCCTGAACATGGAAGAGGTTGGATTAACTGAGCAACAGCAATTGCCTCAAAGCCTGCCTGGGACACTCTGGCTGGCCTCATACAATCCCTCTCTGCCTGCACACTCACCATTCCCTCTTGGTCTTTTGGGAAATGTCAAGAAATGCCCAACTAAGAACAGTCCGTAATACCCCACCATCACCCGCAGTATTACTTTTCCAGTTCTCTTTCTTTTCAGTGTAATGGATATTTCCCCCCTCTGAAAGGCAGTAAAGCACACTGTCTGCATGCATGTTCTTTTCTTTGTGTCCAGTGGCTTCAAAGGTTTTTAACATTTTCATATTCAGCCCTGCTCCATGACAATCCAAGAAATTTTGATTTCCTATATTAAGTAAATTTATAATAGAAACTCATTAATTTCAGCTGGCTGTCTGACAGCTTCTGCGCTTGTGAATCGTTTTAAATTTTTAAGCAGTCTGGAACTGGCTTCTTAATATTTCACACTATCTGCATTAATAAAAATCAGCTTATAAGCTATATTTTTTGCTTTTGTGTGAGTCAAATGTTTTGAAACATTTTATCTTTATAATACATGGAGTTGATGTCTGAATTCCTGCTGTCTGATCACTCAGATTAGTCAGCACAAATCCACAAAACTCAAAATTGCAGGGTATACTCGTGTATCACAACGCCACATTAACTGCACTTTAGAGTCGTGCAAATGGCTGCAATTTGCAATGAAATTTGACTTTGTTGAAATCAGAAGTGTACAAACGGAATTATTTGATGACCAAATATATAGATAATGTGTAACAATGTTGTAGTGGAGTTATATAAATAGCAGGGGTGTAACGGTACACAGATGTCACGGTTCGGTACATACCTCGGTTTTGGGGTCACGGTTCGGTACGGGTAGCGATACAGCAATGTTAAGCAACAAAAAGTTCTAAAGAATGAGACTTGGTTTGTTTTCGTTTATTTTAAATAAACAGCGGTGTATTAACCAGTAAACACACACTCTTGCTTATATTTTTATGTATGTGTAAGGCAGCAGAAGTGTTACGGCAGTAGGTGGCACTGTTGCACCACTCTGCGACCCAGGTATGTGATTTACTTGCTCTTTTTGGTCCCTCTGTGATTCCGTATTACTTAAATCACGTCTTCTCCGTCGTACCGTGTATTCTCCGAAAGACATCATGGACCGAACCGTGGCCCATGTACCGTGACGGTTCTGTAGGAATACATGTACTGTTACAGCCCTAATAAATAGACAGCTGTGGGACCCTCCTGGAAGTAAGGCATTGTCTCGTAAAGGAATTCGTCCGTGTGAAATCCAGATTTGGTCCACAGTAATGAAAACTATATTAAATGTGTGATGGGTAGTATATCAGAGTCTGCTGAGGGTCATTGTACTCTCGCTCCCTGTCCATCTCGCAGACTAGTTTATGCTTTGAGCTGTAAAATTGGCGACGGGGAAATCATGGCTGTCAGCCTCTTGGAAACCCTTTATACTAAGGCAGCAGCCGCGGCTGCGACAAATGCAGGCATGCAGCTGGTTTTGCGGCACATCAATTTCTCCTGTGTTATCTTGCTGTGGAACCGCCTGTAAATGATATATTTGATGTACGACAGACTTAAAAGAGGAACTCGAGTAACACTTTGTGAACTCAATTTATTCTCCCCTCTCTCAGCAAACCGCACAGCAGCCAGTGAAGTCAACCTGAATCCCCTCCACAGCCTGAGCCTTCAAAAGCCTGAAATGAATTTCTCTTCCTTGACTAAGCTCATGTCTCAATGGTTTCCATTCTTGGCCGTGTCTGAGATCACTGATAATTCTGCCCACAGCTGGCTGATTATCATCTCCAGATCGATTAAAACATCAGTATCCCGAGGTAGTTTCACTCAGCTCGGTTAGAATGTAGACATTTAGCACAGCATGTGTCAGTTATTCTTCTGTTGGGAAGCTTAAAATGGCTAAATAACAATCACTTAGCATTCTAGTTACCAAGATGCTGGGTTAGTTTATTATAACAAAACTGAATGTTAGGAATTTGACACACTGTGACATACTTTTTGTTTCGCAAGGACTTTCCGCTTATTTCTTGAAAGCTCGGAGATGATATTCTGTGAACAACAATATCAAGGAGTTAGTACAGCACGAAAAGTGGCTTTGATGAGTAAAGCACTTCCGTAGAGAATCATCATTTCAAAGAAACATGTGAGGGCAGTCGCGAACCAGACATCCTGCCTCCAAAATGCAAACAATACTATCTAACTGCGGGGCAGCACATTCATCTAAAACAACTCGGATAGTATTCAAATACCTACATATTTCAGGAATAATTTATGATTGACCCAATAATAAACTCAGCCTTTGATTTTACTTAAATTCAGGATTTATTGTCACACACTATCTCCTTATAAACATGCCAGACTAGTAAGTCAGACTTTCCCT
>JBBJLR010000037.1:5464426-5488042 GCA_037577145.1 Brachypetersius gabonensis
CTTTTATAATGATGTAACTCAGTTACTATTTGTGAGAAGTAACTAGTAACTGTAACTAATTACTTTTTTAAAGGTACATGCCCAACACTGGCTATTTGGGAAATGGCCTCACTAGCAGAACAGTACAGGAACCTAGGAGCATCAAAAAAGCATTTAAATTAAGTGGCATTGATACTGTGGGACATTAGTATTCTTTCCTGCTCTTCATGATCCTGAGGCAACATTTCTGCAAAAGTATTTTTTGCCTCTGGCTTCACAGCAGAACACACTCAGATGATTTGAAGATTAGGACTCTGATATGTCAGGGCTTTTATATATGTCCTCCATGCTGTGAATTTCAGAAGAATACAGCATTTCATTTATGTCTTCATTCGCTTACATTAAATTTACTTGAGTAGTGTTCAGTCCTTTTCTATTTAATTACTTTGTAAATAATCATTTTCATTGTTCTAGGCCTTGATTAATTAAAGATTAAGCCCTGACTACGTTTGCTTCATCTGGCAGTGGAAAAAGGAGCAGTAGTCCTCGGCTCACTGGAGGAATCTGGCGGAGAAAATGTGCCAGCTAATGTCTGTAACAGTGGTGTGAAAATGGAAGAATTACTCTGTGGCCAAGGAATGTCTTGAACATGACCTCACCCTTGCTCGAAAAGGGCTCAAAAGCCACATTACTAATCTTTAAACACATAAAAGAAGTAACCCAAGGACACCCATGCTTGTCTTCTTTACATTGCGTCTCTGAACCGTCCTAGGACAGCTTCCAAACTGAACGCCTATGTCGCAGTTGCATGCTGCTTATTTAACCATAAGTAGCTGATTGTTCCATTGCACTGATGGCAGTTTTGTTGTGGAAGATGTGAACTGGACATAAGCCGATTTAAGCCTCTTATCAACCTGAAACCAGCAAGCAAGCATCAGAAAGATTTAGAATTGTATACATTTCACAACACAAATAACAATCCTACACTGTTGAAATGGAAGTGAATTTGTGCGACTGTAGATTTGCCTTCAAGGACTGTTTTTATAGGTTGAAATAAAATATTTATGTGATGGAGCAGTTACTACTGACATGAACATTCCTCTTTCACATGAAGGACCCTTAAACTATACATTTCTACTCAAGTAGGCCGATTAAAATGCAGGCAAGTAGGTATTCTATATAGTCTCAGTGTCACTCCTCTACCCAAAGATGCAGCTGGAATCCGATGGCACTCATGCAAAAACCTGGGTGGGCGTTGTTTGTTTCCTGAAGTTTGAAAATAGCATGCATACTTTTGACGAATCCCAGCATGGGGGGGCAGGATCCAGCTCACCCTCAGCGATGCAGTGCATCTGGTTTATACAAGCGAGCTTTTGCACTTAAAGGGATGAGCTGTGGAGAGAACTGGAGGAGAATTGCTGAACTGCTTTTTAAGCCACAGTGGAAGAGTCTTGTTCCCAGAATATCAATGTAGTAGCTTAGCTCACACAAGATTGTCAGATCTCCTGGATTCGAAGATATCGCTCAGAGAATCCCTCATATATCAGGTTACCAGTGGAACCCGAAAGCATCTGTGTTTTACATCTTCTGACTGGGCCAAAGGCCCAAACGCTTTGCAGTTAAAAGACTGTTTGAACTGGACTCCAGAAATAAACGTGTTAGTCTTGCGCCTCATCAAAGAAACCATTTCCCCACCAGTCATGTGCAGTAATTTAAGTTTTACAAAACCCTTTTTGAAATGGCCCACTTAATTTTTTTCTGTAAGACACCTAAATCCTTCCAGCGCAACATTGCTCTAGACAATGCCAGCTCATTTTCTGTTTTTCATTATTCGTGTTCATTTTGCATTGTTCAGGCAAACGTCTGCACCTACATTAAACACTCTGTACAAGGCTTGAATCAAAGATATTGTCTATTGCTGCAGTGTCTGCAAGGCAATGCTCTACAGTTCTGTTTCAGAAAATTGGAAAAGTTTCTTCGTAAGGATGGGAGACGTATTGAATATATTATAATGCTACAACGCTTGTTCTACATATGATGTAGTTAATTACTATTTCGCAAACATAAAGTACAAAGTGTCATTTATTATTAAGTCACTAGCATGAAACTTGCTTTGACTGTTTGTTCTCTTGCTCTCTCCAGAGTCTCTCCCAGAGAAGGGTGGTGGTGGGGTTCAGATGGACTGAGCTTTGTGTACTTTATGAATATTTTGTTTGCCGACCATCAAGTTTTAAGCACTATTTGAGACAGAGTGCTGGAAAAGAACAGAGATCAGACTAAACACATTAAACATGGGGTTTATAGAACCATTATTTTCCATCACACATTAAGGGTGCTGAGTATGATATGGGAAAGCAAAGAAACAGAATATAAGCTCCAATACATTTAAGATTTGAGATTTATAAGATTTATATTTCTATGACACATGCACATCCTAGCCGAGGACCATTAAAAGCTGTGGACCATATAAACAAGGACATCCCTAGTTGCTGTGCATGCTGTCTATATGCTTGGAATAAAACTTTTAAAACGTGTGGTCTAACTTTTTTTTGACATTGGGTGGATTTTAGAAGATTGAAATCGGTATAAAAAATTGCAATAAAGCCTTAAAATATTGAGATATTATTTATGTGCCATATCGCCCAGCCCTATTTCTCCATTATTTTGCATGAGCATTCAGAGTATGGAAGGGCTGGCATGTGTTCTGTTATATTGCTGTTTTACTGAGCAGAAACCTATTTGACAAATGTAAGGTTGTTACAGACTGGCACGTGAGGTATTGCTCTATCCTTGAAGCACATCTCTCAGGTTTTAGTGTATAAAACGTTCCGTCTGTCCATGTTCATGCCAAAATTGGTTCGTGTGCTATATTTTTCAAATAGTTTGCTAACTTCAATATGACCCTGAATTATCATGTAACCGACTTGCTGTTGTTGTAAGAGTGGTCCCTGACCCTAGTTCAGTGGAGTACCCCTGTGTTACTCATTTTAATGTTATCTTGCTCAAAAACAATTTCTTTAACTTTTATTGTTGGATCAAGTGTGTTAGAGCAGGGACAAAAGCACAATGTGCAAGACATGAGTAATCCAGGACCAGGTCAGGGAACCGTACAATACCCACAGGGCTTCTCACAAAAAGATGATGGTAATGAATTTACTTTGGATTTAGAATTTAAAGCCTTTTTGAATAATGTTTTGTTTTTACACTTACATCATTAATACAAAAGAAAAGCTACACGTTTACTTACACTTCACAGTAAATGTTGTGTTTTCCTCCTTAATTAAACCGAGGTGCTTATCCTAATCAGGGTCAAGGGGGGTGTTGGAGTCCTTCCCAGCAGTTATTGGGCAAAAGGTGGAAAAAAAGCACACTAGGCAGAGCACACTAAGCAACGGTTCTAAAATGGAATTTTCTCATTTTGAGTCTTTAATAAAGACATACAGTATCGCTTTCACATTTAAGGACATCTATATTTGCAACCAAGAACGTACAACATGTATTTGTCTCCCCCCACAGTCACAAGTCATTATCTGCAGTCTATAGTCTGATGGATTTATTAAACCAGAGTGTAATTTGCAAAGTAATAAGTGAAAATCCTGCACTGTGCTGTAGGTTTCATACTCATTTGTCAAAGACATTCATCAAGCAAATGGATTTTTGGGTCTTTAAGTCCTTGTTAGTAATCTTTAATCCAATATTAACTTGCATATTCCCCTCCAGTCATAATGTACCATTTTACACCATTAATACCGCCTTTCTTAAATGACTGTGAAATGACTGTGAAGACCATTTTAAGATTAAGTGATTAATAGATCGCTTTCTATTTCTGTGGTAAAAAAAAAAACTCTCTCTCCTCCTCTCTCTTTCCTATCTCCTTTCAGATGCAGCAACTGTTCTACGAAAACTACGAGCACAACAAGAAAGGGTACATCGAGGAACTGCACAGCAGCAAGATCCACAACGCCATCACACTGCACCCCAACAAGCGCCCAGCTTACCAATACAGGCTCCACAATTACATGTTGAGTCGGCAGTTCTCCCAGCTTCGCTACCATACCATCCAGCTGCATCGTGAGAGCCTCACCATGAGCCACCTTAGCAACACAGAGGTGCAATGGGAGGACCAACAGCTGGGGGCGTCACCTTCTTACACCCGCTACCAGCCAGCCGAACGAGGAGATGTTATCGAGTGGGAATTCCTGACTCGTAGGCACCTGTACTCTACTAGTGAGAAGCAAGTGCCCAGGCAAGGCTTAGGGAGAGTGTTCCACTCTGCGTTAGAGGACACGGTGCTCCAGGTGATGGAAATGATCAACGAGAACTCCAAAGCTCGAGGACGGGTCATTGACTTCAAGGATGTTCAGTATGGCTACAGAAGACTGAACCCCCTCTATGGTGCTGAGTACATCCTGGACCTTCTTCTGCTCTACAAGAGACACAAAGGGCGAAAAGTGACGGTGCCGGTCCGGAGACACGTCTACCTGCAGCAGTCCTTCAGCCGGCCTTTTTTCCACGAGGCCGAGGAGCTGGACGTCGCCGAGTTAGTGGAGGCCATCAACAGCGACTCTCAGTCCTTCTCGTTTCTTTCGAATTCTCTCAAGATCTTTGCTCCATTTCAGTTCTCCGAGTCCACCAAGGAGATGCGAGAGCACAGTCAAAAGAAGGTTCACTTCCTTGTGCCTCTCACAGGCCGCTATGACACATTTGTACGCTTTATGAACAACTTTGAGAAGATCTGCCTTATTTCAAACCAGAACGTGAAACTGGTCATTATACTGGTGGATAACGATGACAACCAAGAGAGGGAGAAGCACTTGGAGCTGATTAGCGAATACCATAGTAAATATCCCAAAGCAGACCTGTCTGTGATACCAATGACGGGCGATTTTTCCAGGGGCCTCGCCCTAGAGATGGGCGCCTCTCAGCTCAGTAATAGCTCCTTGCTGTTCTTCTGCGATGTGGACCTGGCCTTTAATGGTGAGGCACTGCAGCGATGTAGAGACAATGCTGTAGAGGGGAGTCAGGCTTACTTTCCTGTTGTCTTTAGCCAGTATGATCCAAAAATTGTCTACGCTGGGAGCCATCCTGAAGACAGCAGCTTCATCTTCACCAAGCAGAGTGGTTTCTGGCGGGATTACGGCTTCGGCATTACATGCATATTCAAAAGTGACTTGCTGAAGGCTGGAGGCTTTGATACGTCGATACAAGGCTGGGGTTTGGAAGACGTAGACTTGTTCACAAAAGTTATTAACTCTGGTTTAAAAGTGTTCCGCTCGCAAGAAACCGGAATTGTGCATATTTATCATCCTGTCCACTGCAACACTAATCTAGAGCCCAAGCAATACAAAATGTGCCTCGGGTCCAAAGCAAGTACGTATGCATCCGCGATGCAGTTAGCAGAACTGTGGCTGGAGAAACACTTAGGCGTAGGATACAACAGAACTTCCTCCTGACATTCCAGCCATCCATCAGTGTCACTGGAGATTACCTCAGTTCGGCATGAAAGCAAAAGACTGAGTGTGTGTGTGGCGGGGGAGTCTGATGTGCAGGTGTGTGCAGTTAAAGGTACTTAATGGTTTGGAGTAACTTCTTCTTTATTTGTGCGGTTGGCTTTTTCACAGCGTCTTCCAAAGGACATTTTGTGCCCTAATCTGGAATTTCAGGGCTTCTAGTTTGTCATTTGTTTGCTTGTGGGGGAGAGGTTATCATTGATGCAAGCGTGAAATCAGCTGATATACTCAGGAGCATATTTCTCATCATGTGACCATCGCTGAATGTGTTCTTTACAATTCTTATCCTAAAGGCTGTATGCGAAGTACCACCCCCACCCCCCATGAAAATGGACATGAATACTACCACAAAGAAAAATAAATCAATAAAAAATATATTAAAATGGGGATTAAGATTATGATGGGGACAATAATATCTAAGGTATCAAGACTGTGCTTTAAAAGTTCCTCTGTGGAGAAGGACTCAAGAAAATCTTGACTGTAACTTACCTGTGATATTTTTTAAAGTGATTGTTATTTTAATTTTCTAGTTGAAAATGGCACCATCGCATTAAGGTACTGGGTTCAATCCGACACTTGTCATGTTCTAAATTCGAGCTTCATTTTACTTTGTTTTTTACCCCTCTATTTTCTGCAGCTCTGCTCTGATGAAATGATAATCTATATCATTAGTTTGCTTTGTGGCTTGTTAAAGTTGTTAGTTTTCTGGCAACTAAATAATATTAAAATGGGTTATTTATAATAAAAAAACAGAAACAACCTTTTTTGTGTCTGTGTTTATTCACTAGCAGCAAGTTCTCTGTGACTGTGATGTTTTCTGCGGGAACATTAAGAAGCTGAGACATGATTTCGCCTGTCTAGGGTTGATGCAGAATTTGACTGGTTTATTATCCCTCTATAAGCGTAACGTTTCCATTCTGAAATACGTGAACACACACACCACAGCATGAAATTCTTCTCTGCATTGAACCCATTCACCAAGTGAAGCAGTGGCCAGCCAGGAACACAGTGCCCGAGGAACAGTGTGTGGGGACGGTACCTTACTCAAGGGAACCTTAGTGGTGCTACTACTAGTCCTGGGATTTGAACCAACAAACTTCTGATCACAGGGACAACTCCCTAACCACTAGGTGGGAAAATTAGAAAACGTGAGAAATGATGTAGTGCAATAATTGTTAGAACTGTTGCAGTTAGAATATGGAATTTACAACATAGTAACCAAACACATGTTTGATTAAAAAATAATTATGCACAGATCTGAATGTACTTTCACTACACTGTGTCGTCCAGTTCTGCATATGTGCGTCATGTCTCACAAAGCACAGTTCCAGATCTGACCAATGGAACAGGTGGCTCCATATTCTAGTACGCTAGACTGTATTTAAAATACTGGTTCCTGCAGAATATGTCAAAAAACCATGTGTACACAACTCCATACTGCATAAATGTATAAAATGTATGCACTACTGTAGAAGCAAAAATGTAATAACTTGCACAGCATGGCAAATAGTGAATAAGGAGACATTGGGATTCAGTCCAAGACTCAAAATGAGAAACTCCAGGAGAGCATAAGGAAAGAACAGCCTTCACTGATCGTCACTGGGTAGCAAAATTACAATAATAAGAAGAATTGTGGGAAGTACACTACAGGGAATTTAATACAGAGTTGGTCCCCCTTTGCAGCTATGACAGCTTCCACTCTCCTTTGAAGACTTTCCACAAGATTTTGGAGTTTCTGTGGGAATTTGTCCCTATTCATTCTGTAGAGCATTTATGAGGTCAGGCACTGTTGGACAAGAAGGCCTGAATGTCAATTTCACTTCATCCCAAAGGTGTTGGCTGGGGTTGAGGTCAGGGCTCTGTGCGGGCCAGTCAAGTTCTTCCACACCGAACTCAACCAACCATGTCTTTATGGGGCTTACTTTGTGCACTGGTGCACAGTCATGCAGTCATACTTCACTGTAAGTAGGGGCCCTAGCCTGAACCCTGAAAAACAGGTGCGTACCAATACTTTTGTCCATCCAGCTTGTGTCAGAAATTAAAACACTGACTTATGTCTAATTTCATAACTTCATAAATAGGGATTAAGGAGACATTGCGATTCAGCCCAAGACTCAAAATGAGACAAATGTGGGCATAATTAATGCGGCCCCTTATAGTCCGGCATGAGCGGCACAGCACTGTGCGTTTAACCCATTCACCAAGTGAAGCAGGGGGCTGCCACCAACAGGGGGCGCCCTGGGAGCAGTGTGTGTGGACGGTACATTAGTGGTGCCACTGGCAGTCGTGGGATTCAAACCCACAACTTTTAATCACAGGGTGAACTCCCTAAACACTAGGACCCTGCTGCCCCATAAAGGTTATGTGTAGCAGAAGACGATTTCGAGCCAGTATTCAGGATTTTACTGTTCCTGTTTATCCAGACCTTTTAATACTCTCATTGATTCTTTTTTCAATTGTTTATGTCTTGCTTGGATGGGCAGAGTGGTTTATTTTGGGCTAGACTGTCTTTTGGCCTTATAGTGTGCTCTGACAGCTGTGGTGCCCGTTTGCTGATCTACAAACGCTGTGCACTGGAGAGCTCAGAGTGCTCAGGGCTTGGAGATCAGCAGTAGCGCGGCTCCTCGACTCGTCTGCTCAGGTTAGAGTCTGTGTTCAAGCCATGGCTGACGAAATAGCCAAGGCACAAAGTGCACAGCCCGGAGGAGACACAATATTCGGGAAAATAATTAGGAAAGAAATCCCTGCTAAAATCATATACGAAGATGAGCAGGTAAGTTGTACATTCTGCGTTGCACAGTGCAATGCTAACCCAGCTACGTTAGCCTGGAGTGTCATTACCTAACTTTAGCTTCCCATTCCCTTTTCTGTAACGTTAATTAAGTTTTCTAATGCCTGGACGAAGAACATGCAGATGCATAACTGGTTTTGTGTGCATTTTAATCTCATTAGGAGTAACGCTACTTGCATTTCCATGTGCTCAGTACTGCTAGCATGTTTGCTAACCCAAAATTATATTAATAGCAAGTGCTTTCTGGAATCAATAGCCTTGGCATTGGATTGAACTTTAAACAGCCATTAAAACAAGCATGTTGTAAATGTCAAAATGGGCATTGCTGTGGTTGTCCTTGTTAATATTGTTTACTGTGTATTATTTATTTATTAATATTGTCTTATTGCTCTTGGTACATACTGTTAATCCTTGTTGTTTATCTTTTTATCATATACATGTATAGTTCTTAGTCATTTATTTATTCTATTTCCCTATATACTATTTACTCTGGTACAGCTGATTCATTCTCCACTTTGTTTGAAAGAGATAAGCGTCTACTGAGCTGAAGATGTGCAAATAAATACGGCACATGAAAATAATGATTGAAATAATGGGCTAAATTATTTTCTAAAGCCAGTTACACTACATAGACAGCAGTATCGGGATGCCTGACCATTACACCATCAGGGACTTTAAGGACATTGCCTTCAAATACATAGACTTTTAATATGGAGTTGGTTGCCCCTTTGCAGCTAGAACAGCTTCCACTGACTTCAGTCAAACCAGGTTTCTGATGGAAAGTACAATCAATACTGGGTTTCTACAGGGATCATATACTGTACATAAAATCACTTTTTACTGTGTAATGCTATTTGTGTATTGTTTTTTTGTCTAATTTAGTATATTGAGTGATACTAATGTGAGGAAACACCCACTGCTCATCTTAATAGATTTTTAAATACTAATTTTGCAGGTGTGTAAGAGTTTTGCCCAGTTCTGTAACTGACAGGCCTTGACCGACTCTACTTGTACTGATTCCACTGCTCTCTTCTGTCTTCAAGTGCATAGCCTTCCATGATGTAGCCCCTCAGGCGCCTACTCATATTTTGGTGGTCCCAAGAAAACCCATCACACAGCTTTCTAAAGCTGAGGACAGTGATGCTGCAGTAAGTGTGGACTCTTAACAGTTTTACTTATATGCATTATCATCACCCTCACACTAAAGAGACTTCTGCATATTGAAATGGGTAAAGAGATGAAAGTATGGTGGTCTCCAGCAGGTCCAGATGGAGGACCAAATTCTGTTTTAGTGCCAAAATAAGCAAACGCACTAAAACAAATTTCAGTTTCAAGCCCACTTATTTACTGGTACTGCTAATGTGTACAGTATTTGCACACTTTCCCAAATGCAACACCAATCATATCTATAAAAAGAATGCGCTGAATTGTCTTCATGACTGAATCTTAATTTGCGTGCCAGTGGTGATTCACCTGACAGAGAAATGTGATGGGAAGAGGCCTCTTGAGCACTGCAGGGAGTTTGCTATGCATGCATTTCCAGTCTTCCTATTAGACCCTCCTTTATTGCAGACAGTTTCACCGTTCACAGCACTTGGCATTCGTTCCTTGCTAATAAAAATGCACCATTGGACACACACAGTCAGCAAGTGTTGCATTATATGGCATATCTTTAGTGTGCTTCTCTACCCAGCAGCGAGTTGAGCAGCAACCACAGACCGGCTCAGTGTGTTTCTGCGAGTTTATTGATTAAAAAAAAAACTAGGCTTTAATTAATGAGCGAAGCAGAACCCAAACCCTAAACAGTTTGTGACCCCAGAAACTTGTTCCATAATGTTTAACGTTTTGAACAATATGCATGGATTAATTTATTTCTGTATTTATTTTACCTATGGTGGGTTTGGATATTTGTAAAAGATTTCATTCATATGGCAGATCATTTTCTTCTTTTTGTAGAAATGTGCTTGACATTTCTCTCCTGTGAATCATATTTTTCAGCACAAACTAAAACTGCTTAATAAAATAAAGAATTAAATCAATAAAAATGACATTGCTGGTGGTGTGGTGTGGAGTAAATTGCATTGGTGCAGTAATGGACTCCAGGGGCCTAATTGCTTATGAATTGTAATAATAAATTATATCTGTACCGCTTGCATATCAGTTTGTAATTGCTTTAATTGCACACCGTTTTCACTGATAAGGAGTTTTAACGTGGTTTAAAGAGGCTCTTTAGGACAGTACTAGAGTCAGCAGTTTGTTCCACACAGGCGTCGCAGCCAGTTAGCGTTGTTTCTGTGTGGTGATAATCTATGTGATAGTGTGGATTAGGTTATTAAAATACACACTTATAATAATACACACTGTCTTCTTCTTCTCTCTAGCTTCTTGGCCATTTGATGATTGTCGCCAAGAAGGTTGCAGAGCAGGTGGGGTTACCCAAAGGATACCGCCTGGTGCTCAACGACGGCCCTGATGGGGGTCAATCTGTTTACCACGTCCACATCCATGTTCTGGGTGGCCGTCAGTTGGGCTGGCCCCCTGGCTAAGCCTTGATCTCCACAAGTCACGTCAGCAGTTTCGTCAGCAACTAGAGAGTTGTGTGGTGTTTGCACCAAATAGCCATCCTAATTCTGTAGCGTCATGTTTGTTTCTTCGTGAGGATGCAACAGGGAAAATCAATAAAAGCACTTGCCGACTATCCCAACTGTGTTTTTTGTTACCGATTCCTCAGCAGGGCTGTTTAACGCTTTACACAGAAGTCAGGTAAATTCAATTTGTAATTTCAACCATATACACACAGTACACAGTGAAATGAAACGGCGTTTCTCCAAACCCATGGTGCGACAAACGAACAGAAACTGAACATCACATGACCACAGATGCAGACAGCACAAGAGTGCAAGAAAAACACAAGACCAACAATACAACCGGAATATCTATAGTACCAGTCTGAAATGAATGCAGTGGTACTAGCAGCAGAGAGCTACATGCACAACACTGCAGAACAGAGATAGCAATGCATGTGCAAATATAGCAGCAACATATTTGTTGCAGAGAATGTCCAGTATAGTAAACAGAAGGGACTGCAGAGGCAGTTAAAGTGTTTAAGGCAGAAAATATGTATATGCATTGTGTTAGGAGGAGGAGACTTTCAGGGGTGTGGGGGGGTGGTGGAATTAATCTTTCAGCTTTGGGAGTAAGTCCTCATTAAATCTCTAGTAGTATGAGGATGTATCCAGTAGGGGGTGGTCTTGCCTTAGAGGCCTCTGTTGCACAAATTACTATAACCCCCCACCCCCCCCCCCCACTCCTTCCATAGGCCACCAGGTTTTATTTTTAAGGTTAATGTTGTTTCTCACTGCAGCATTACCACTGTAGTAGTAGTGTGTACACATGCATAGTTCAGGGCATTTTCTTTTGTTCATACTGCCTTCCATTTTTCCTAAAGATCTGCTGTCTGGACTTATTGCTTCCTCTCCTTTCTCCCCTTTCCACGACTGTCTGAGCTCATCCGTCTGCTCTTTCCCTGACATCATTCTCAACAAAAGTGCTTTTTTTTCTTTCCCTTGGTGAGTTAAAATGAATGAATTCCCATATTAGGCTTTCATGCCCTTAACATAGTGCCTAGTCTTGCAGGGCTTGTTCTAAATGGTATGATGATTAAACTTTAGTATTCAGTGAAATATGACCAAACCCAAAAGAAATAGCCACATAACGTCTGTTCACATGTGCTATTTTAGTCCATAAGGGGGTTTAATATGACAGACAGTCTGTTACAGGTCAGCTCATTCAAGGTAATGGGACATTATGAGACCTCAGAGTTATGAGGTGCTATGTGACAGATGTGTAGCAAATGTTCAGATGGTCGTAACGAGAATTAGTTTCTGTGAGTCTGGTCTAAAAAACACTTCCAAAGTCAGTGATTTCTCTTTTACTAAAATGTTAGTTGCCTGTGATAATGCATGAACTAGTTTCTGATGAACTACGTTTTATGAAATAGCACAAAAGGTCTATTTGTTTTACAGAGTTGTCTAAAAGTAGGGTATAGTCGTGCCAAGCTGGGAATCACATGGAAAAAAATTGTTTTTTTTAAATACAAAGAAAATAAAGAAATTAATTTCAAGATGCTTTAGTTTGTATGAATAGGTAACAGCTAGCTGTTTAGACAAGAATAGTAACTAGTTCCATTTACTTATAAATCATACATTCTTTAAATGTAGTAAATCACAAATATAGACAATCATAAATACTTCCGCTTAAGTACATTTGTACTTAAGTTCTTTTTTTGGAGTTTCATTTTATTTATTAGGAAATGGTCACTGCTCTAACATTTATGGTGTAGCGTTTTAGATTAATTATAAATATGAAATGCTTCTTAAAAAAGAATAGACTTCCGTTCCTTGCTGTTATATATTGCAGTTCTACTGCAGTTTTATAGGGAGAACGTTTACCTTAAAAATACTTTTATTTGTGTACTTGTGTACTCGTTTCTCCAAGCGTGATTTGCATATGTATGCGGCCGCATTCGCACGAACCAATCCGAAATCAGAGAAGGAGCGAAAGTTGTTAATATTAATTAGGCGGGAAGAAATGTAACCAATAGGAACGGGAGAAGGCGGTATGCTTATTAACATTTGACAGCTGCAGAAAAGTATACCCTTGTCCCGAGGAGAGATGGAGAATGGGAGAACCGGAGTGGAGTCGTTGGGTGCGTTTTTGATCAGTTTCGGTGTCAAACTGAGGATATTCTAAAAATATGAAGGGAAAGGGGCGACTATATGGTCAGCGAGACAACGGCTACTGCTAATAAGGGGCAGCAGATGTGAAAAACTGTTCTTTTCAGGTTCTTTGTGAGACAAAAGCGATGCACCGGGCGTTCTCGTTCCCAGTGACGGCCGAGAGGAGCCGACACAAGGAGCGGCTGGAGGCAAGCCTGGCCGGACTCCTGGAGCTGGAGGTGCTAAAAGAGCGTCAGGAGGGGCTGGTTCTGGGGGCTCTGGCTCTTGGGGACATGGGCGGTGGGCGAGCGACCTGGGGGCTCCTCCGGCACGGCTTCAGCCTTCCCTCGGCCAGAGTGGGGGAGAACTCAGGACTGGTGGAGCAGGTAAGGGTGGAACAAAACTAATGTTTGATGAAAGTCGTTCATGTATTTTTTATTCTAGCAGAGAAGTCTAAATGTGGGTCGAACCCCATGACTGCTGGTGGCACCACTGAGGTACCCTTGAACAAGGTACCGTCCCCATACACTGTTCCCCGGGTGCTGTGTTCCTGGCTGCCCGCTGCTTCACTTGTTGAATGGGTTAAATGCAGAGGAAGAACTTTATAATGTTCACACTGTGTGTTGTGATTTGTTGGTCACATCTCTTCACTTCACATTCATCCAGCAACATATAAACTGTTAAAGCAAGTCAGATAACGTGAAGCTGGCTCTTGGTTTAGTCAGTCCAGCAGAACATTTCTGTGGGAATTTTTGCCCATTCGTTTTGAATAATATTTATGAGGTTAGGCACTGATGTTGGACAAGAAGGCCTGGATCACAATCTCCATTCCAGTTCATCCCAGAGGTGTTGGATGAGGTTGAGGTCAGGGCTCTGTACGGGCCAATCAGGTTCTTCCACACTTACCTCCTCCAGCCATGTCTGTATGGAGCTCGCTTTGTGCACTGCACTGAGACACAGTCATGCTGAAATAGAAAAGGTTCTTCAACAAACGGTGTCCACAAAAATGTTTTTGATCTGCTGAAACATAAAGATTGTCCTACACTTTTGTCCCTTTAGTGTACATTAAACCCGCAACATGTAAATAACCCTCACCATCTCAGAACAAGCAGTTAAAAATCTGTTTAAATAACTCAAAGTGGGTTTGAGTTGGGTTAGTCAGTCCAGAAGAAAGTAGTATAAACTCAGTCCAACCCGACTGCCTGGCTCATTCTAATCAGTCTAGACTCTTTTTGAGGTCACTTGCCATGGTTTACATCAGAAAAAAGACTTTCTGTCATGTGGTGCACAGGAAATACAGTAGGTGTTGTAGAATATGAAGGGTTCAGACAGTTAAGACCATGCAGAGGAAGACACCTCACATCATTAAATTAAAATAAATGTATTAAAATAACAGTTTGTTTGTTTAATTAAGAAAATAGTCATGTGAGCTTCTATGAGCTTTACACACTCTTTCATTAGCTCTAAGGTGTAATGTAATTGGCTGAGCTTGGTCCACAGGTGACCATGTGAGCTTGAGCAGTAAAACCACTCTCCAAGAGTGTCTGTGTTTATGAGTGACTCTCACTGACACGGCTGTTTACAATCAACTACTAAGAGAAACTGAGGCGTAAGTGCCAGTGTTTTTCAGTCGTATCCCACTATATGATGATAGTTAAGTTTCTTCCAAATGCGATGCAACATTTTGTTGCTTTGTTTGGTGGTGTTTTGCTCAGCACTGGTCTTTGAACTGCTCTTTGAGAACAGCTGCTCTTTGAAGCCCCCTGCAAATCACATACAGTGCAGTTAAGTCATGTTATCTATCAGTATAGCTTAATTAGTATTGCTGTGTGATAACACCAGTATACTGATATAAACCACATGTAGGATCCCCACTATAAGGTAAAAAAAAAGAATCTATTAAATATGCCAAATATATGCCTAAAATACTATGAAAATGACTTGTTTAATTCCACTGAATACCTATAAGCACACAGTACAGGATACAGAGCCTAATAGAGCCGCATGTTCCTCTTGCCTGGATTGGGGGTGTTCTGGGACACGTATAGGTTTGTTATCTTTTCGACAGGCAGAGAGGGCCGGCTGAAGTAACTTAATCTCGTTGTTTGAGTGTGTGACAGGCCCTGGTGGGAACAAGTGGGGGGTCTGTGTACCAGCAAGCTACCATGTGTTTGTGTGTGTGTCTGTCTGTCTGTGTGTGTGTGGGGCCCAAGAGGCTGGCAAGGCCAGAAAAGATATGCAGTAGGGCCTTCTGCTCAACACACACCAGTTTATTCCTGGCATCATGACGCTGACAGCAATCTGACCATAAGCAACAGCTGGGAAAGCACCGGCCATACTTTCCAAATTCCATGCATGCATGTGTGTGTGTGTGCGTGTGTCTATATACATGTGCATTGTGAAGAAAATGATCTCTCTGAGCAACTGCGACTGTACACACACTTCACTGGTATTCTCTCTCACATCCAGCTGCTGCGTGTCACTGTGTGTAGGTTGGAGTGTTGGTGTGTTCTGACTGATGGGTCCTGAACGAGGCTGTAGATGTTGCGGCTGGTTCCGTAGGTCCTGCAGGTGCAAATGTCTGTTTCCGCCTATAAATAAATACTCCCTGTGCTTTTGTTAAGAGAGGGGTCTTGCAGCGATCATTTACTAAAGTAGTCGGTTCTATTAAATGTTTCTCATTACTATAGATTAGAAAGCTATTAGGAACTTATTTTTGTTTATGTTGTTTATTGAGTATAATGTTTAATGCTCAATTCTTGATTTTCTCAGTTGTCATCTTAAATTTTAGGTCCATCGGAATTGCGATGACACATTTTCCGTCAGTACTGTGGTGTTTCTGAATGAAACACTGTGTCATGGAGGGTCTCAGAGCCTGCTGAGAGCATTTAGGCTCGATGAGGGGTGGGAGGGGTGAGAGCGGGAGGTGAAACAAGATATTGGTTAATATTTTTTTTCTTGCCCACTGATGCACAGTGACGCAGCCAAAGGTTGCCAAATATCTGCCAGGCAAACGTTTCTATGTTTTGCTTGAAGACTGCAGGGAAAATCAGATGTCTGTCTTTCCAATTATATGAATTGTGCTTACAAAACCACATTGTAATTTCAGGTAGCACCTATAACCATGGGTCTTTACCAGTTATCTCTGTAAAACGTGACAATGACAGTAAACACTGACAGTGACAGTAATCAGTAGTCTGGCAGGTTGTATTGGTTTGAAAAAAACTCTTATACACAACACAAGTCACATTTAAATTTGATTTGTCATATACTTTAAGCTGGCATTTGATCTATTTACTTGTATTCTAGAAAAACATATATAAATACATATATTTGCTATTGACTTTATTATTTGACACAGTGTGTGTATGTGTGTATGTGTGTATGTGTGAATGTGTGTATGTGTGTGTGACATTTCTGACAATTTTATATTTCTGATTACTTTTTAAACTGTTCTCAGTTTTTGGTGTTAAAAGTATGAGCCATCCGAGAAGAGAGATAAGATAAGAAAGAACTGCAGTTTTAAATTATTTAGTTGTTAGAATGCTCAGTGCAACAAGAAACAGTAAAAGATAATAAGACAATAGATAATAAGGCAACATAAGTTCAAGAACATTATTATAAAATTATTACGATAATGTTGCAGTAATTAAATGAGTTTCAGTTCAGTTTTAAACAGTATTTTACCAATGCCACAGTTTTAACTGTGAAATATATGATCACTCACATGATAGAACTACAGGGTGTTATCATACCATTCCACCCCTAGGCCCAACTTTTCTCCAGCTTGTTTGGTGGCGAGAGAGGAGAATAGTGCTCCAGCTGTTAGTTTGCTGCTCTAATTACTACCATCAGCCAGCCTCCCTGCCAGCCTCGCACTGAAGGAGCAGAAGAACAAGTGAGCACAGAGATGATAATTGCACTTTTCAACAGAATCTTGTTTGTGTGTGTGTTTTCCTCTCAGTCCGGTTTGACACCTCCATGCTGTTACCATGACGATGTGAGATTGAGATAATTTGGTTGAGCTTACAGGGGCTTTGGGTGATTTCGCCTGAGGCCGGGGGGATGGGTGGTAGAGCTTCCAGCCCATGGACGAAATATGATGATGCCGTAATAAGTATAGTGTTAAGTGGTGTCCTTACGTGAGTCTGAAGGATTTTCACTTTCTCTCATCCTAGCCTCTACCCAAACATCTCTGGTGGACAGTGCTGATGTTAAACTGGTGCATTAGTTAATGCAAAGGCATTGTTTAGTGGATTAATTCGCTGCTTTACGTAATCAGGGGTTGACATCATTTTTTGCTCTAGTACTCTAATGAGTACATTATGAATTAGTAAGCACCCAAATTCAAAATGTTTCATCTAACCTTGGGCACTGGAATCATGGCGAGATCGTTTTAACTGCATCTCACTCAGCTGGGGATTTTACATGCAGCATGACAGACAGAACTCGGATCTCGACTGCATCGCACGGGATCTCCAGTAGTTTATCCTGGACCACAGGGGCAGATCGCTCTTCTCTGGACTGGCGAACGGGTCTCGTACCGAGGCGGGCCGTGAAGTTGAGGGGGCGGGGCACACAGTCTCAGAAGCACTGACGGTCAGACCTGCTCTGACTGAATTTTGACTTGTGCAGAAGCGAGGCTCCGCCGACCAACAGGAACCATATTTTAAAACATCATTATTATTTATCTTTTAAAGGTTTTCCTTTCCTTAGTGGTGGTACTTATGAAGTTGATCCAGTTACTCAAATTAGGTGCATATTTGTGCAGTGAGGACTGAAAACTGGTGCACATTTGTCGTACCACATACGCCAATTCTTGCTTGCGTACCGCTTATGTCAGTCCCTTGTCATAATAGTGTTCCAGTGTTTTCAGCGCATCTATTCAGGGCTCTGTTTGTGTAGACTGGATTTCACACTAAGGAATTTCCTCACAACAGCCCAGTGTCTCGACATCGGCCAAGCTGCCAGTCACTGGTGGCTGCAGTCATTTGTCAGCGGCCAACAACACCATAGATGGGCTCGGCTCTGAGATGGAATCTGCAAGTGTTGATAAGAGCTTGTTGTTGGTGCCCTGTGCTGCGTATTTCTTTTGGAGAGTCATGGATCGAGTGGCGCCCCAGAATCATTAGACCCAGAGTTCCAGTTAAACTGCATGTTGTAAATTAGCAGCAGTAGCAGAGACCTTGAGGTACAACCGATATGCTGTTCGCTTATTATCTGTCTTTAAATGGTGATATAAACTAAAGTTACTGTCTTGTTTTATTGCTCTATTCCTGGTGGCTGGAACTGGTTCAGGATGTAGCAAGGAGGTTATGAACTAGTTGTCTATTTAGGCAAAAAAGAAACAAAAAAAAAACCATTTGCACCATGTATGATCAGTAAGTCTGCTAACTGTTTGCTTAGCATTGTTTACATCATATTACTGAAGTGCATAGTAGTTATTTTTGCTCAATCACACGCACTTAAGTAATCTTTTGATCGATTTATACATAGATATGTGTGGAGTAGATTATGTTACCAGTACTCAGTACTGATTCTAACCATAATATTTGCTTTACTTACTTTTGAGTCTGCACAATATGGATAAACATTAATATTATTATACTGTATATTGTGATACCTTTCAGTATATTAACATTCACAGCCCCATCCATATAGTCCATATATGGACAATAAGCTGCTATCGTAATTTTTCTGATGTCACAAAACCAACTTATTTCCATATATCCTTATTCACACTACGGCAGTTTAGCCTTGTTTAGACTAAGGAGCCCCGTTTTGAATGAACTGTAAAATAAGGCAGACATTCAGAAAAGACATCATTTATAGCAAAAAAAAAAAAGCAGCAGAAAAAAACAGCCCGTTTAATTTTAGGGGACAAGCAGAAATTTGTTTAAAAAACGTTTGTGAGGATGAGAAATCGCCTTAAATCTAAATGATGTAATATTTCTCATTATACTGTACTTCTTTCATTATTATGTAAGCATATTTTTTATGAATAAAGCTAAATTATCTTCCAATGGATTAATACAGTACTACTTATAAAAGCTGTACATTCAGGCAACATTCTCATAATGAAACAATATCGAAGTACTAGACTAGATTTGAGGCATTTTACTTGCTATCATTTTCTGCAGTGAACATTTTTACTTGGGGAAGAGCACATTTTGGTTATCCTGGTTAGATATTGGACGTACTGAGAATTTTTATTCCAGGTCTGCAGGAAACTGGAATATTTGAGTTTTTGGATCCGCTACATTTTTACTTCCACTTGAGTGTTTTGCTAGCCTACTTTTACTTCTGTTTCTGTCATCATTAACTGCATTACCGGTGCTTTCGCTTGAGGATTGGCCACTCAGCCCACACCATGCTCATGTTGGCGTCCTGCATGCGTCAGCTCCCCTGCTGTCAGCGGCTCTCTGATCGCGTATGCAGACTATAAGCAGTTTGAAAACGGTATAGCAGTGCAGATCGACAGAGGTTGTGAGGAGAGAAGCTCTGTGGAGGAACAAATGATCGTTGAGGCGGTGCTTTCACAGGAGCCCCTAACCGCAGAGCTTAAGCCAACACTTGCATTAGCTCATTTGCACAAGCGCTCGGCAGCAGCTCTCCAAGCAGCTATTGAGGCCCAGAGGAAAAAGCACACTTCAAAAAATGTTTTACATTTAACATAACTCTTGGAAATCTTTTTATATTCAGGATAAAAATCATCTGCATTCATTTAAGCCTTCCTTGGCAGTCAGAATAGATGGTGCTGCAGCTTTGTGCTTCACTATGCATGTGATATATAAATCATTATACCCAGCCTGCAATTATGTAACTAGTACTCAGTCATGGTACTAATACTTATGCTTTACTTCTTTTTAGGTTTTAGATCTGCACGATTTGGACAAAATATTGCGATTGTACAGTATGCTGTGATACCTTTTAATATATTAACATTCACTCGCTCACACATACAGTTACCTAAACCAATATATATACACATCCGCACACACACACACACACACACACACACACAATACATACATACCTCTTAATTTCTGGAGAAGAACGTTTATGGAAAAAGAAAAGCTCTTACTTAAAAGTATTGTGTAAGAGCTTTCCCTGAAACCCGGAGCTGATGGCAGTGCGCAGTATGACCCAGCTCCCCCTAATCCTTGCTGCCTCTCTGACGCACACACATGCTCAAGCAGCAGAGTCACTGAACCCTAAGCCTCTGCTTGTCTGGCTGGGTGTTGTGAAGAAGCCGGAGCATTACCAGTGTAGTTATTACAGAACCCTGATGAACAGCCTTAAAATTTGTGTCTCAAAAAGCCTCTCTTCTCTAGAATGATGGGAGGCTTTTTGATACACTGATCTAATCTGATTAGTTATTGTTGCTGCACTGCTTTGTCTTTTATGTCTTATGTCTGTGAAGAGGGTTTTCAAGTAAGCATTTCATTGTGCTCTGTACGCTGTACCTTCTACATATGACCATAAACCTCAACCTTGAAAAAAGAAGCAAAAACAAATTTTGATGTAAATACATATTACTGTGCTTTGACACGAAGTGTGATTTTTTTATTTTTTTTTTAAGGAAGTCCTATTTTCAAGTGGGGTGTCTTGGGATTCTAGATGATAAAAGTTTATTATACCTTTGCTCTCAACCTTCCATCATTTCCATCAGTAAAACAGACTTTACTAGTAAACTTATGACACCATGAAAATATGACACCATGTTTTCTGAACAAACGGAGTGTATTTGTTTTTACAAGTTAACTGTCTGTGTAAGTTCAGCCATGTAATGAGGTCCTGAACACGTGCGGGTGCGGGTACGAGACCCTGAAGTGGATTAAGACCAAAAAAGTAAAACCCAAGTTCAACCCCTCAGTTGACTGCAAGGGTCTTGGGCACATTTTAGAAGTGCAGTGAAAAGTCTCTCCCGCTCCTATGAGGCCACAGACGTCCTCTCACTCCTACGTGTCATTTTGCACTGACGCGTGATTAATACAGCATGTGGGTGTTTGTGGGTGTTGGTGCTGCCACAGCTTTTAGGGGAGACTTTTATGTTACTGTCGTAACAAAGCCTTGTATCTGAAGTGGTAACTTTACAGATAAATCAAAATGTAATTTTAGCACAGTGTTTTCAGCATCACCTCACAGCGAGAAGGTCCTGGGTTTGATTCTTGATCAGGGCGGTTGTGCATTTACCACTTCTCCCCCTCATTTAAGTCGGTTTTCTTTGGTAGCTCTGGTTTTCTCCCACAGTCCAAAGACATCAGGTACATTGGAGATGTGCGTGCGTGCGTGCGTGCGTGTGTTTGCCCTGGCGATCTGTCCAGGATTAAAATATTATTATATATTATAATTATTATTATTATTATTATTATAATATTAGGCTTTTTTATTGTCAATTGTTGACACTGCCTGACCCATCCTTTGACATGTTGCTGTGCCGTCATGTTGAATAAAACAACAAACAGCCCTTCAAACGATTAGAAAAGAGCAGTCAGGTGACAAAATCTGTAAAGCTAATTTGAGAGATGAGGTTTAGACACAATCTCCCATTCATTCATAAACAGAACGTTCTGTTCTTTTCATTCCCAGACAGTCCCTCTGCATTCTCACGCTGTATGACGGAGTGCAGTGACAGAATGCCACACTGAGTCACACTCTCTTTCTCACTCATTTGGGAATCCAACAGCCTTCTACACACTCCGGGTGTAACACACACGTGCAGGAGGTCACTAACCTCTATACAGTCTCCACACACCCACACGCATGCACACACACAAAGGGACACTTTCACACTCTGGAGCACTTTAAAGTAATGGGATAAGCAGAATAAGACAGGATTCATTGTTGGAGCCAACTATTTATAGTGAGTCCCTCTCTCTTTGAATATAGGCTACTAATTTCTTTAGTACTCCGCTGCATTTTGCTCCCTTTATTGTGTCTAGGGTTGCCACCGTAACATGTACAATTTTTGGGTACTTTATCAGTGTCTCGATTTTTTTACCAGCACGAAAAAAGAAAAAGGTTACTTGGATCTTCACAACGCAAATTTCAAATGTTGAGCACATTATGTGGCAATGTCTATTGTTGTTATCTAATTAGAACAAGCAGGTAATTAAAATAGAACAAGGAGTTATCATGGTAATCTTTGCCATGATATGCTTTTTTCCCTCCAAACATATAGATATGGTCTGTGCTTCAGGTTTCTTTAGAAAGAGAGCATAGTAAGTCTAATTAATAAAAATTATTTCATTATAAAAAGGAATTACTGGTTACTCCGTACCAATATATCAAAGTAAACTTGCCCAAATATTGTGATATACATTATTTACTATAAGATCTTGTAAATTTTTGCTATATTGCCCATCCCTAAGTCTTAGTGATGGGCAATGTTTTGGCACAATAAGTGCCAAAACAGCAGTTATTGCGAGGTGTTCCCAGTATGCAGTGGTCAGTACCCACTGAAAGTAAGGGCAGTCAGTGAACCAGTGATAGGGTGCCTGAGGTTGATTGATGCCTGTGGGAAGTGAAGGCCAGCCTGTCTGTGTAATCCCACAGAAGAGCAACTGTAACACAAATTGTTGAAAATGTTAACGTTGGCTATAAAAGGTGTATTACAGCTTGCTGCGTATAGGGCTGTGTAGCTGCAGACCTGTCAGAGTGCCCATGCTGACCCCTGTTCATTGCTGAAAGTGCCTACAGAGGACACGTGAGCATCAGAACTGGACCATGGAGAAATGGAAGAAGGTATCCTGGTGTGATCAACGACATTTTGTTTTACACTATTTACACTATGGGAAGAAGGCAAGCTGGGAGAGGGAGTATGATGTTCTTGGCAATGTTCTGCTGGAAACCTTGGGTTCAGGCATTCATGTGGATTTTAGTTTCTTACTTTCTTATGTACCTCCTCCCTAAATGTTATTTACCCCTTCATGGCTACAGTATCCCCTAATGACAGTGGCCCCTTTCACCAGGATAGTGCACTTTGCAACACTGCAAAAATTGTTCAGGAATGGTTTAAACAAAGGTTTATGAAATTGACTTGACCTCCAAAATCCCCAGATTTTAATCTATGGGATGTGCTGGACAAAATAGTCTGATCCGTGGAGGCCCCATCTCACAACTTACGGGACTTAAGGGATCTGTTGCTGACGTCTAGGAGCCAGAAACAGCAACTTCAGAGGTCTTGTTGAGTCCATGTCTCAGCAGCTGTTCTGGTGGCGTGAGAGGGACCTACACAATATTAGGCAGATGGTTTGAATTTTATGGCTGATCTGTGTTTTAAACTTTACAGATTTTTAGTTAAGAAGAATACTGATAGGCTGTTTTTATTTTGGATGGAATGTGGCATGCTACTTACGTTATGTAATTTAAAAATAACAAGTAAAAGTAAGGGGCACCCTGGCTGCACATCACAGACCCCACATTGAGGACCATGGCTTTAGGGAACCAGACGTTCTTCTAAATAACCCTTTTGACACTTGTTTTTATGCCAAAAACAATGGAAGGTGAGTGTGGCATAAATTTATGTCTGCTCCTTTTACTGAGTGTGTGTGTGTGTGTGTGTGTGTGTGTGTGTGTGTGTGTGTGTGTGTGTGTGTGTGTGTGTGTGTGTGTG
>JBBJLR010000037.1:5488142-5498866 GCA_037577145.1 Brachypetersius gabonensis
AACGTTTGACCTCTGTGCTTGCAAACAAGGGTTTTGCCACTAAGTATTAAGTCTTTTTTTTGTTAGAGGGTTCAAATACTTATTTCCCTCAATGAATGAGAATCAGTTTCTATCTTTTATTTAAAGTTATTTTGTCAATTTTCTGTTTGATGTGCTATCTGTCACTGTTAAGATAAACCTACCATTAAAATTATTCTGTTCTGAGACTTTCCATTTTTTTGTCATTGGACAAACTTACAAAATCTGCGAGGGGTCAAATACTTATTTCCTCCACTGTTTTTAAATATCACTTCCTTGAAGTGACATGACCCTAGCTGGTCTGATTCCTCACACACTTGCTGCCCACTTTATTGGACACATTTAGCTTGTTCTTCTGCTCAATGACCACTTTGTGAGCTCCATCTACCTTCCAGGTTTACTGTATATGTGCACATTTACCGACTACACAATTTCTCAGCCATCCAGTGATCGATTTTTAATAGTCATTATACTTGACTTAGTTCATACATTTCTTGAGTGGTGAAGCTTTCTTAACAGAGCAGTGATAATTACTTGATGGGTATAAGAACGTGTGTGGTCCTTATACAAATAAACATAAGTTTTATACTAGTTATCTTTTTCAAATTCTAGTAGATGTACTCCCAATTTCTGCAGTATTACAATTTGTTTTTGTATCAGCATTGGCAGATATGTACATGAAAAATTTTAGTGGCAAGTACTGGCATCAGCCTACAAAGCCCAGTTTACTGCATCCCTAGTTCATGTCACTGCTGGGTGGTCCGCTGCCCAGAAAGCCAGCCAAAAGCAACTTTTGAATAACTGCAGGAGGGCTTGCACAAACTGTGCATGAGCAGATTGACTACTAACTGTATGGTCTCTAATTCAGATGCCCTCTGTATTAACTGGAGGAAGTGGGGTTTCTAATAATGTGGCCAGGGAGTGTAGTTTTTCTCCACAATGTTCGTGTGTGTGTTTGTGTGTTTGTGTGTTTGTGTGTTTGTGTGTTTGTGTGTGTGTGTGTGTGTGTGTTGCAGGTTTCTATGAGCAGAGTGATAATCAGTCTCCGCAAGACTCATGTGAACATTCTTCTAGGACCACTTTCCCCACCCGATTATCCAATGCCAATGAAAGACCCGCGTCTGCTGGTGAGTGGCATTTTCTCTCTCTCTCTCTCTTATACACTCTCTCTCTCTCTCTTTCTCTCTTATACACACACACACTCTCTCTCTCTCTGTCTCTCTCTCTCGCTTTCTTTCTTTTCCGTTTCTAACCACTGTTCTCACTCTTTGCTTGCTACAGATTTTCCCATGTTCGTTTTTTTAAATCTCATTTCAGTTAAGGGGTTATATTAGAACCTTCTTTAATTTCATCAGTCGAAGCTCCTGCAGCCTGCACACACAGACACGCATCTCCTGTTCAGTCATGAGACTTGCTGTGCACTGAGAGCTCACTGTGCACACACACATGCAGCACACTGAGAAAGGCCCACAGTGTGAGCGAGAAAGGTCATCACGCACAAATGCTCCTAGATATGGACAGAATACTGTATTGTTGCAGTGTGTCTTACATTGTTTGAAAAGCACATAAGAAAAAAAATTTGAGCAGAAATTGAATCTTCACAACTTTGACCAGAGTGGTTTATATTTTGTGGGTCACATAAACACCTTGAAGGACTGAAACTGGCCTGGTTCATCTGTGATTGGTCGGGATGCTCACAGCACATAATCGAACATTGTCAGGGATTTGTTAATCATTTTCTTGTGTTAGTGTTGCATATCACACCCAGTAGTAAGATTCATTAGGTCAAATATTGCAATAACGATTAACAAACACTATAATGTGTAGTCCTAACACACATACTCACTTCACAGTTTACCTTTTAAGCATTACACCATTATTTCCCAGTGAAATGTAGGATTCCTTTACTGCTTGACAGCTTCATCAGTCTGTTATAGCAAACAGCAGCACTTGGCTCCTCCAGCAGGGGAAAAAAAACCTTCCATATACCCATGCAGACACCGCACAGGCTGTAGACATACCCTCCCAGCGAGAACACAACCAACAGTGTCCTCAAGCATAACCGTCAAATGTTGCAGCTAGAATTCAAGCCTGAGCAAAAGCTGTAGAATGTACTGGATTGCTATAAAGTAATTTACTAGGTAGGTTTGTCACAATACCAGAATTTTGGCAAACAGTGCCAAATGATACTATAAGAAATATTAAGAAAAACTATTATAGTGTGAATGCCATATGTGATTTGATTGGACAAATCTTTACAGATTCAGACAGCATACAAAGTTAACCTGGTACTAACCCGACAGAGAAGTATTTGAACATTTAAAGACAGAATTGTTTGACAATTATATATTATCAGACTCTTTAAGGCACTCTTTAAGGTGGCCTATTGGTTAAGGCAGTCGCCCTGTGATCAGAAAATCCGGGTTCGATTCCCAAGACCACTAGGCACCTCTGAGGTACCCTGAGCAAGGTACCGTCCCACACACTGCTGTGTTCGTAGCTGCCCTCTGCTTCACTTGGTGAATGGGTTAAATGCAGAGGATGTATTTCTTGCTGTTCACACTGTGTGCAGTGGAGTGTTCACGTATGGCCAGATTGTCACTTTCACTTTCACTTTTAACTCCTCCCCTTCTAGGGGATAACTCTATATGGATATACATGCAGTAACACATGTTTCAAGACTGACATTTATGTCCAAAACATTGAGATAAATTTCAATCTCGGCAGCAAAAACATCACACTCTACTCACCAAAATCATACTGTCACCCCAGATACATCAAACCACACTGGGGTTCAACGTACACTCTTCTTTGTGGGGCCAGGGCATCAGAATAGACGAGGTTTGAGTGGAATGTGATATGTTTTGCCAATGGTAAAAAGTATTGAACTAATCATTTTTAACTTTTTTATTTTGGGTTACTTGAACTTCCTTTATATCCTCCTTCAAATGTACACATTTCCTCACGCACATGCTCAGTGTAAGCTCTGACTAACACAGAAGGCCAGCACATGCTGTTTAGTATGCTGCATCTGGGCTATTTGAATGTGTAACAGTGCACTGTGTGTGTTTTGATGCTAATACTGTCACGTTTTCAACTGTCTTGAAGATTTTTGAGGCAATGATCAGCAGCATTGCTTCTTAATTACACACACGTCATGCTAATCTGAAGGGTGTGAAGCCTAAACGCTAACTGGCTGAACAGTGAAGTATATCCTACAGGGCGAACTAGACAAAAATCTCCATGATATTACCTTAATCATCTCCAGTACATTACTAGTCTATCCATTCTCTTTCTACTACAAAGTCATCACAAAACCTTTTCTGGATTTCTTCCTTTTCTGTATATCCTTGTTTGTGACACAGATTCCAGTGTAAATGTTAACTGTATAGTAGGTTTGCAGAGACGTGTGAAAGTCTTTGCCCACACATTTGACTTTCAAACAGAACCATTACCAGAAGGTTTGTGAAAAGCAACACATATAAATGTAAGAGCTTAATATAGAAGGAATGCACCAATGCCACCCCATGCAAAGGAAATAGTTGGTAAAATAAAATGCAGTCGAACTCATTTTTTATAGACTTCACAGCTAATGACTCTTCATGATAATGTCTCAGTTCATGATAAATGCTAGCCCATGTGCCCCAAATGTACTTCATTTGTTTCATTATATTATCATGCATGACTTTTTTTTCATTTTTTTCATTTTTTTCATTTTCAATTCTGTTTGTAGGTGATGCATTTGTGGCCAGTCGTGATGGACTACAGGTCAGTGGGGTGCGGTCTCTGCTTCCTCGCTCGCTCTCAGCCCCACAACCACCCCAGGTGGGCATAGCGGAGAGAGGAGGAGAGGGGGATCAGTGGTTCTGGCCAGTGAGTGAAGCACCAGGAGAGGAAGATTTCCAGCAAGTTCAGCGTGTGGAGACTTACATCCTGGGTCTCATACAGCGTCGTCTGCTGACTGCCAGGCACTGCAAACCCCGCACCAGCCTGAGCCCTGAGGCTAGAGGAGTGGTAAGACAGAGCAGCTTTTGCTGTAAGGAGTCTCCCTTCACCCCTGAGCGCCAGAAGGCATCACCTAGCCCTGAGAGGTTGCCAGCATGGGCCTCGTATGGCCTAGAAGAGGAGCAACTGTCCCATGAGGAAGCTCTCTCAGTGCACTATCCCAGGCCTCCTGCGCTAGCTGGATTCCACTCCACTTCGCTGGACTTCCCTGGTGGGGCTCTGGAGCCCAGCAGCAGTGAGGCAGACTCGCCACAAAACTACCAGGTCCCACATTCGCCCTCTTCAGATGAGCAGATGGTGAATGCCCAGTATATCCCAGCCCAGCCATGCCGGGCTCCGGCTCGAGCCAAAATGCACCGTGCCCACTCTACTCCCAAAGCTAGCCGTCCCACTCACTCGCCTGAGAGAGCAGAGAGAGCACAGCCCAAGCCACGGGCTACTCCGAAAAAGTGCCGTTTCACTGAGGAAAAGGCAGCTACCAAGAAGCCTGGGCGAAGGGCCTGCCGTTCACAATCAGAGAACAGTTTGCTGGGCCAGAAAGGAGTACCTGAGCGGAAGTACAGCACTGTGGAGCGGGACAACGGACGGACTGGCCAACCCAAAAGCCGGCGCACTCCGGGCAGCCTGGGAAATCGGCGCTGGCGCTCCACACTGGAGCTCAGCCAGGACGAGGCCGAGCCTCCTCCTCCTCCTCCTCCTCCTCCTCCTCCTCCACCTGAGCAAGCCACCAGACGTCCCCGGAGACCCCGCCCAGGTCCACCTCCGTACCCCTATAGTCAAGCTCCACAACACCATCATCCACACCACTTTCAGCATCACCCACACCTCCACTCTCAAGACTACCAGCCATTCCGGCCTGAGGGAAGCTATAAGCATGCAGGTCCTGTGGAGTGGGAGTCCAGTCTGAGTGAAGGCGAGTCTCCGGGCTCGAGCTCTATGTCTAGTGACTCTGATGAGAGTGGAGGACTGGTGTGGCCTCAGCAGCTTGCTCCTCAGCTGACACCACCCTCCCTTCCTGCTCCTGCTGGAGCACCGCAGCAAACCAAAGCCTTAGTCAAGATCAAAGCCTCCCATGCCCTGAAAAAGAAGATCCTGCGCTTTCGGACCGGATCTCTCAAAGTCATGACCACTGTCTGATCTACAGGGTATTTTAGTAATGGAGCATTTCTGTCCTGCATTTTTGGGGGTTTTGTGAATTTAATTAATTAGTGACTCTCCACAGCATTCTCTACCCCAGTAATGCCTGCTCCACAGAATAGTATCTATTCCACAGTAGGAAACATGGTTCAGGATCTGAAATCAGACCTGTTTTTTTATAGTGGAAGAGCACCTAAAAGTTCCTATGGTAGAAACACACCTTTCTCTAATGCTACTCCACTTCAACTCAAAATAAGTCTTAATAATTAGCTGATTCGTTGTAACAGGCATATTAGCACAGGCAAAATATCAAATGGTGCAGGGCAGATACTCCAGGACCAGGAGTGTAAACCACTGCGGTGGAGGATCTGAGTTGATCCTTTAAGCTTGTGAGGGAACCAATTGTAGGAGAATCTTGGCTAAGACTTGCTCAGCTTTAATTGGAGCAGATGGATCTAACATCTGTTTGCCTCAGATTTGCAGAGAATCTGAGCCTAAAGCCACCCCTGTACATACCTGTGTATGCGGTTGAAGGTGCTTGTATTTATGATTGTACTCTGTAAATAAAAATCTGGGACCATGTCATTACGATGTTTGTGGTTGTGAGATACGGACTATGGCCTGCGTATGAATGTGTAGAGATCTCCTGCGTGCAGCTCCCATTTTCCAGCTATAGAACATAATTACTACTTCAATTCTGTGGGTGGCTGCGACTGAAAAGTAAGTTGCTCCGCACCGAGGGAGAGACAGAGAAGGGTCAGTGAACCATAGGGGAGAGACAGAGAAGGTCCAAAAGACTGCCCTGCCCAGACAGATGCTGACAAAAGACGGTAAGTGTTGAGACGGGAAGGTCATGTTTATCACATTCAGAGTAGTGCCCGTCCAATATTACAGTGTGAGATTTAACTGGCGGTTATCCTTGCAGCATTCTGTGTATTGTTTTTGGTTGAACTTGAACAGGGTGGTGATCTGTGTTTTCGTGAGAAGTGGAGCAGCAGAGCGTTGTGAGTGTTCCATCAAGGCGAGTGTGAGGAAGTTGACTGCTGCAGCCTCACACAGGACCAGGGCCACCCACAGCTCCGAGGAGCAAGGCTGGAGGAGCTTTAGGGTGCAGGTACAGGGGTTACGCTTACATTTAGGAACTGGGGAGCATGACTTTCATGGGTGCCAACGACATTCCTATACTATTTGTGTCCTCATATGGAGTTTGCAGCACTGATGTCATATGAAGTAGTTATTAATATATCAATCTCTATCTATAAAGGGGCCTTCTAGCCTAAAACTAGAACTATTTGTCATGTAGGTATTCTGTAGCACAGCACTGTATACCTTAAGCTCAGCAGTTTGACAACATTGACTTTTTTTGTTTTGCCAATACCTTACATCACCATTAGGAATCTCCCCATAACAATAATGCAATATACTGATGTACTACTCCCATAGAGCCTAATTAATATAGATGTGATGTTCGACTATTTGGCTTCTGCATCTGACCGCTAGTGTTGAAACATATCAAATACATTTCCAAATACCCACCCTGAAGTATTTACTTCAGAGCACATTTTTTCCCCAAAATGTACTGTGTTTAGGATGCATCATCAAAAGGTCCTTTTTCTTATTGATGAACCAGAAAAGCTCACTTTTTTCAAGACCATCATGGCATCATTGTAGGAGAAAAGGTATGTTAATAACAAAATGAGAAATTAGTGTTCAGAGTATTGCTTAACTAGGTTTTTTTAAAAAAAAGCAAAAGCCAGTGATCGTCACAAGTCCACTATCAAATAAGGGCAGCTGGTGGTTATGAAGTTGCCTCTGTGATTAGAAGGTTGTGGGTTAGAATCCCAGGACTGCCAGTGGCACCGTTGAGGTACCGTCCTCACACACTGCTCCCTGGCACTATGTCTGCTTCACTTGGTGAATGGGTTAAATGCAGAGAGCACTGTGTGTTCTATGCTGTGGTGTGTTCATGTGTGACGAAAAAAGGTTCCCTTTTTATTTTAAATTCGACAGATCAAAATGTGTCTGATTTGGCTTCCTCAGCAGTGAGCTTTAGTCATACACGAATGTTTTTAACACGACACTGTCAGAAGTGGCAAATAAGGGAAGCTGTCTTGTCAGTTTGACCCCTGTGGGCCTGAGAAGACAAGAGTTTGGGCTGGTTTGCAGGAATGGTAGTAGAGTGAAGGTAGGAAGAGAAGGACATGACTGTTTGCAGAAAAGCCCTGGTGTTCTGTGCCACCAGTGAAGGTCCAGCCTCCAGAAGAACACACCTCTACATAAACACTTACTTAGCCTTAAGTACAGATAATTAACCCCAGCTGCACCATAATCCATCTCTCCCTTTCTCTAAACTTTTCTCCATCACAAACACATAGAGTTCTCTTGCAGAGTGAAGTTTCTTAAATGAGCGATCTGTTTTTGAAAGTACCATAGCAACATCACGGTGGGAGGACGAAGAACATCAGAAAAGCAGAATAACTCCTTAATCCAGTCACAATCTGTGTGAAGTGAAGTAGCACCTGATCAATGCTAGCATGGATGACTTCAGAGTCCTTTCTAAAGCATCAGTCGGTTTCAATCAGTTACACTACGGTCATTAAAAGGCTGCTCTCATCCACTCAGCATGGTATTTGATTACAGCTCCAATGCAGAAGGCTTTAGGTTTCAATAGGTGACCTTGTTCTGTAGGATGACTATGCATTAATTAATTCCAGGCAAACAGAAAAAAAGAAACACAAATGATTAAGTTGTAGGCTAATAAACTGAGAGGTCGCAAGTTCAGTCAATGGTGCAATTAGGAAGGAGGATAAAATGATTTGAGGATTGTAGTTTATTTTATAAGTAGTTAGGGGTCAATGTTAGCGTAAGTAGTGCTGCTACCTTTTCAAATCAAGTCTTAACCAAATGCAGAATAAAAAGGGAAATAGTGAGTCTCTCTCAAAGAAAAAGGGGCAAAAGAAGTGATGCCCATTTATGGACTGTAACAAATTCTATCCTGATAGAATCTGTCAGTATTGTTGAATTCCTGCTCTGCACGGGAACTACATTTTTCACAGAAATTGGCAGGCATGCTTGCTTTGGGCTATGCTGAGATGAAAGAGTGATCTTTTGCCACACTGAGGATGAAGTAGTGGCTTTTATCTGACTTTCTGCAGGGGTGTGATGCAGTGACCACATTACAGGCGAAGGGAGAGAGTGAGTGGACCTCGGTCACCACAGACGGACAGTACTGCTGCAGACAAGAGCTCTGGGCCAACCCTGCCTTTAACTCCAACCTCAATAAACTCTGAAGAAAGAAGCTTTGTGCCCGCTTCTCTCTTTCTAAAATTCTCTCTCTGCCTTTCATTCTCTTTCTCTCTCTCTCTCTCTCTCTCTCTCTCTCTCTCTGGCTGTCTCTCCCCCCATCTGGACGTGGTTAAAGAGGCTCCCTTCAAGGCCAAGAACCTGGAGAATTTCCTGTAAAAGGGGGAGGGGCAGAGAGGGAGTGAAACGAAGACAGAAACAAGAAATTAAAAGAGCGGGGGGAAAAAGGAGAGTTTTAGCAAGACAATCCCTGTTCCACATCTGGCTTATATTAGAAGGAGGAAAGGGGGCTGGGGTGGGGTGGGCCGTGATCAGAAATAAATGGAAGAAGGATGCGTGAGGGACTGAAAGGAAAATGTAGCTCTATTGTCAGCTCTTTGTTCAAGGAATGCTGACATATTTCTTTTGTCCTCCCGTCTTGTTGCATGAATCTACACTTTGGTTTTGTCTTAGATCATAGGAGGCGAACTCTCTGTGTACCCCATAGTTTTTTCTGTTTCTTTTCATCTACTTCCCTTGCTGTAGTCCCTCAGTTATAAGCATAAATGTTCACTTTCTTCATCTTCCTTTTCGGCTGTTTTCAGACCTGGACTTAAGTTATGGGTGTTTGAAGCTGGTTGGGTCTGTATACATACCACAGTCTGGGAGCTGGGCCAGACGGAGCAGGGCAGGCAAGAGAGTCGGCAGAGAGACAGGGAGAGAGAGATGAAGAGAGGTCTCTGGTATAAGTCACTTTTCAGACAGCTGCTCTATGTCCCACCAGTCTAGGTCCAAAGCTCAGTCCCACTCTCCAGCCCCCCTCCCCCATCATACTAATCCAGCCAGAGTAATGTGGTGTGTGTGGTGGTGGTGGTGGGGTTGTCAAACTTTGATTGACAGACATATACCGACTGGGAAATTGTGCGCAGTTCTCTAGAACATCAAATTTACATGATTCTCCTCTTTTGCATTAGCTTATAAGTAATGGTTATAAATTCATGAACATGCTTCCTAAGTCATCACACACTTGCCTCAAACCAAATATGTGCTGACACTCCATCCCTGAGAGAGAAGTCACACGTGAAGAGTTCCAAAACCACGTGTTCACAAATAAAAGGAAATCAAGCGTGCTCACGTGACATAATCGCACGTCGTTCTCTCGTTTTAAAAGTAATCACGTGATGCTTCCACCTCTTTTTTTTTTTGCACCTATCTGAAAAATAACGTCAAGTGTACAAAAATATGGACTTCTATGTTCATATAGGTTTTTTTTATTATGTGAGGGAAACTGTTGGGTAAGAAAACATTCAGGGTTCAGTATGGCTGCTGCTAATGTGTTCAACTCGTTTTGATTTGTGTTCAGGCTTGAAGAACATTCAGATGTAGATTCATCCAGATCTTTCCATTTGTACTGTCGACCTTATGTTTCAGGCCCTTGGTCCAGAAAACGTGAGGGGATGAAAGAGGTCTTTGCTTAAAACAGTTGAACTGATTTTCTTGCGCCCCCATGTGGCTGCATAAGTAATTGGAAACGCTGGATTGTCTTTTCCAGGGCAGAACTATTCACCTTAATAAGATGAAGGGGGCGGAATTAGAATGCTTCTGTTAATCGGTTTTACTTTAGTTGTGGTGGGAGAATGATTTACAGTCTATAGACTGTTTATATAGTAATAATACATACACACACTGACACACATGCACAGACATACATACATAAATGTATATAAATACATTCTTCGAAAAAAAGATTTTATGTATACTGTATATGTTTGGGTATGGAGAGAGAGAGAGAAATGAAAGCAATCGAAGAACACTAGTATATTAATATATGTTATTATATTCAATTTCAAAGTCTAGGGATAAGCATGGTGATAATAAGGGTGTTATGGGTCATATTTGCATTGTGGGGAAAAACATAATGTAACGTTACTCTGGCATATGGGGCTTGGATAGTAAGTCATTTGAAAAATCACTCATTCATTCAATTTTCTGTAACCAGTTAATCCTTACCGGGGTCGCTGGTACCCGGAGCTAGTTCCAGGGTCAGTGGGTGCGAGGCAGGGACTCACCCTGGGCGTGGTGCCAGCCCACCACAGCGCACACACACACACCACTGTCTCACACACTCACACCTACAGTCAATGTAGAGTCCCCAGTTCACCTGACACCTGACAGTCTTTGGACTGTAGGAGAAACCAGAGACCCTGGAGGAAACCCACATCACCACCAGGAGAACATGCAAACTCCACCCACACACTAGACCAGGACCCCAATTTAAAGAA
>JBBJLR010000037.1:5501493-5513860 GCA_037577145.1 Brachypetersius gabonensis
TTCTCTTTTTCTCTCGCTCCCTCTCTCTCTCTGTCGTTCTCCACCTCGCTCTTGTCTTTCTCTTTTTCTCTCCCCCCTCTTACCCTCTGTTTCTCTCTCTCTCTCTGTCTCTCTCTCTTTATCTCTTTCTCTCTGTCTCTCTCTCTTATTCTCTCTTTGTCTCTTTCTCTCTCTCTCTCTCTCTCTCTCTCTCACACACACACACACACACACACACACTTTAAAACAACATAAGAACACCTGAAATTGTACAAATACTTCCGAATTCCAAAACTGTTAATAACGTATCCTGCCTGATTCACCCTTTCATGCTTTCATTGATGGAAAAGTGGATTCACTTTCTAGAATCCGTGTCCTTACTGTCCCTCTGTTCTGTGCCAATAGGATTCCTTTATCTGTGCACTTTTGCCAACAACTCAACCTTTCCTCCTTTTAAAGACAGCAGCTTCTCATGCAGCAGGAGCAAGCATGAGCAACCAGTCGCAAAAGAGTTCAGCTAAACTGAGAATGTGGCAATATTAGCGAGATCAGGTACTGAAATGGCAAGATCTGGATAACAAGTGCCACCCCACCTGATTCTAAGGGTTTGGATGAAGGTTCCTCACTTCAGAGAACGCAGTTCCACTCCCCAACAGCCCAATATGCACTTATAGACTTATATCCTCCTGGATGACCCTTGATATAAGGCCTGATGACCTTAGGCTCATACAAGGCTGCTTCAGAGTGCAATAATAAAAATTGTACTAATAATACAAAGTTTAATTTACTGAGTACCATCCTCATAACCCAGAATCACTTTACATAAGCAGCCTTATCACATTATTACAGTTTAGAATGGGGATATAATCAGGACAGCATCAGTAATAATCCCTGAAAAGCACTATTAACAGGAGTTTTTTGGAGCAGCTCCAAAAGAGCAAGGTGTTCCACAGTTTAGGAGCCGCTGGTGTTCTGGTGGTTAGAGAGATGCACCTGTGATAGTAAAGTTATTGGTTCAAATTCCAGGACTGCCAGTGGCACCACTGAGGTTCCCTTGAGCAAAGTACCATCTCCACACACTGCTCCCCGGGCGAAGCGTCTCTGGCTGCCCGCTGCTTCACTCAGTGAATGGGTGAAACACAGAGAAGAGTTTCACTCTGTTCACATGTGAAGAAATACACTTTATGCTGAAAGGTCTGCCCCAGCATGAATGTCTGACAGACTGAACACCGGTGTCAAAACATAAGGAGGTTATATAAGTTGTGTGTGTATCTGGATTATCAATGTGTGTGTCTTAAAGTAGTTTAAGTTCATTATTTAGAAAATGTATCTGGGTATATTTGAGCATAGTGTTGGCAAACGGCAAAATCCATTCACTGGCTTATCTGAGTGTTACCACTAGAGGACACCATCAGACATGCAGCAAATGCAGGGTCTTTTCCACTCAGCAGAGCAGGTAGACCAGGTCTGTTGCTCCTTACACATTTTAGGGAACGACAGGAATTTCTCTGCATTTTCTGAATATTCCTGACTGTTTGAGTCACACAGCTTTTTTTTTCCCATATGACTTATTTTTACATTCGGTGTCCTCTAGAAATAATAACACACTTGGGGTAAATGAGTAAAAACATGTCACGCTTAGAAACCTGATCTAACCATGTGGTTAAATGAGTAAAAAAGAGACTTTGTTCCAATTCATCTAATTGGAACGAAGTCTCTTTTTCAACATATGAAACATACACATTTATATTTGACCATGTTTAAGGCTTCTTTGTTGTCATTTTAAGATTTGTTTAGAATGTCAGAACAGGGACTTTGGTAAGAAAGACACATGCATCATTATGATCAAATAACTCAAGTTGGGTTGTGTTGGGAATGATTTTTGTTTATTGTGCTTATTTTCTAATACACTATGATCCAGTTTTCAGATAAGGATTAAGCCTAGTCTTGAACTACATGGATTTAGGAGATATTTTAATTGAAAACAAATAATAGCTCTTAACCAGGCTAATTCCTGTCCGGGAGGTTGGCCTTACATGTCAGATAATCCTTCTGATTAGTGAATTTGTTTACTCTAAGTGCAGACATGCATGTTCAGTTTATCTCCATTAAAAAGCAATAGAATGAGCCCCACATAGAAGCCTAAAGTCACTATGTCCAGTGACAAATGTTGTCTGCAGGGGTGTAATATATGGCTGGAGGTCCACTACCCTGCACATTTTAGTGTGGCCTATGCTCCCAATGCATTATAGAGTTGAAGTGGGTGTGTCAAATCAGGGAAAGCAATCAAATGTGCACTGCAGTATACAGAACAAGATTTCAGCAACTATAGAGTAAGAAATAATCCCGGATAAAGTAAATCAGTTGTCTGAGATGACATACATACAAGATATTTTAATGAACATATGTTTCACTGTATCACCAGGAGGTTCAGAATAAACTGTAAGTGCTAATTCGCAGAACAGTCTCACCATGGAGCTCTCGGATTTCGAATGGGGTGAAAAAGAGAGAAGACACACACACAGACAGCCCAGAAAAATAGTTGAGGGTATTAATAAACAGAGGAAGGGAAGAGAAGAGGATAGGAGGCAACATGCTGTAAAAGTACAACAGAGGGAGGGCAACAAGTAGGGAGGAGTGAGGGAGGGAGAGAGAAACAGGGGAGGTTTCACCCTCGATGGGATTCAAGGGGAGCAGCTGTTCAGGACAGATCCACCGCAGAGGAGCCAGAGGTGAAACATACGGACAGGGGCTGAGGACCATGCTGAAGAAGGGATGAAGTGGAGGAGTGTGTCCAGATCAGAAAGCAGGCTTTGGGCTCTGAGGTCCACTCGGAAAGGGCACAGGTCAGACTGCAGCCAGGGAAGTGTGAGTCGGGCGGACGTTCAGAAATGAGGAACTACAGGAAAAGATCAGGAACTGAACATAAACAGAGAGTGAGAGCATGTTAAAGTATTACAATAGCAGCATCTGAGAGAGAGAGAGAGAAGTGGAGAGAAAATAAAGAACACTACAGACACGTGGGGAGAGAGAGAAAGAAAGTGACAGAGGGAGAGAGAGACAGAGAGAGAGAGAGAGCGAGTGAGGGAGACACACACCAAAAAAGGGCTTGAGCCAGTGCTGGAATCACTGCTTGCTTGTCAAATGCACAGACACGGGCGAGAAGAATAAGGCAATAACAGAGAGAGAGAGAGAAAAAGAGAGAGAAAAGAGAGCGAAAAAGAAAGAGACTGAGGAAAAGAGAGACGAGGAGGGAAAGAGAAAGAGAAAAAGGGAAGTAGAAGAGGGATAGGGAAAGAGAGGGAGGGAGAAAGGGGGTAGGGAGAGAGAGAGCGAGAGACAGAGAGAGAGAAAAACAGAAAGACAGAGACAGAGAGAGAGAAAAAGAGAGAGACAGACTGATTTGTGAGGGGCATTAAAGCCTTAAGCAGAGGACAGGGTGCACTCAGGCCTGGGTAAGTGCGTTAAAGTGTGTGTGGTGTGTTGAGGCTAGGGTTAGTCTGCTGATTTATGGTCAGTGTGAACAGACAGTGTTCTTCAGGGTCTATGGAACAGAGTGGCGCCTGAACGCGGCTCTTTAGCTGTGCTGTGCTGTCATGTCCTTGGGCCCCGGGCCCCGAGAGGCCCCCATGCCACGAGAGAAGGTGCTGAAGGAGCCCGGAGGAGGCTGCGAGTCTGGGGCCTCGGGTCCAGTGGGCCTACAGACGCTGCTGGACCTGCTTGTGGGCGTATACCAGGAATTCCATTCGTGCAGCCCGGCCAGAGAGAAATACATTAAACGTTTCCTGCAGTGGGGTCAGTACCATTCCCTCTCACCTACTGTTCCTTGTGTGCGTGTGTGCGTGTGTGTGTGTGCGTGGGCGTGTGCGTGTGTGTGTGTGTGTGTGTGTGTGTGCGCGCATGTGTGTGGTGTGTGTGTGTGTGTGTGTGTGACTATTCACAAGCTCAGAATCAAGGTTTGGAAGCTCAGTTATGAAACCTCTTCACAGATTTCAAATAATTTGTCAGAAAAAACTGTGATGATTCCAAAAAAAGAGAGAGAATAAGCGGTACAGCAAATTTTGCAGCAACATGTATGTAATGATTCTAATGTTGCTCTTATCTTTGTAACTTCGTAACTTGCGCTGTCCACTTTCTGCCGTAGCAATGCAAATTCCCCACTTGTGGGACTAATAAAGGTTTTTTCTTATGTTAATACAGTGTCAGAAAAAAGGGTATGGGACATGTCCTTTGTTTTATAAACAATGTAAATTTTAATTGAGTTTAAAAGTACATCACATTCACTTTCTATTGTAAAGAGTGGATAGAAATATAAAATGAAAAAGAGTCAAGACAGGATGTATGAAGTCAATACAACTTGTACCTTCAATGGAGTACAATACTGACTGTAACAGGGTTGAGATTAAGTGGAATATGAATATTATGAACACGTTTTTTCAGAATACAGGAAAGAAAGAGTCTGTATTCAGTCCTCATTACAGGACTGAATACAGTGTTGAGAATCAGTTACATTTTTAGAAACCGTCCCCATTAAAAAGAGCATTCAACCTTTCAGAGAATTATCATTACTTGTTCAATAACTAATTTAAAATCAGTGTGTAATTTATGGACAGACTCTGAAGTAACAAATGGCTTCATAACGAACACTGCCGTTTCTGCTAAAGGCTGAGTAGACTGACGATCAGTTATTTATCTCAGTGTTACTGAGCTCTTTTGAGGGATCTCTGGACTGAACAGTCTCCTCAGCAGTGTGTGTGTGTGTGTGTGTGTGTGTGTGTGTTTACCAGTTTAGCGCTGATGTCCTGGGCTCTTGTTCAGAGGATTGTGGGAACAGCAGTGGACTGAAGCAGATGATGAGAACAAAAAGTTTTGGAACTTATGCAACATAAGCAATTTTTTCACTGAACATTTTTTCATTAAACAGTAGAACCTCATTAAGAAAACGAGTACGAGAAAGAATTTAGTGAACATCCCAACCGCATTTGCTTAGCCTCTTTGCTTCAAATACACAGTAGAAAGCTAAGAATCTGTAAAAGAGTTGTAATGAACTTCAAAATCAGCAGATAAATTTGAATCAATTAGATAAAGTATATTGTTTAAGCATTTAATAGCATGTTGGTGTAGAGTACATTTGTATATGCACTATATGGTATTGAAATTATTACTGAATTACATATTATCTTTAATGCTTACTTATTTTTCTGGATAAAGAAATGAAATTATTGTGACAGCGATTGGGCGTGTGTGCGTGTGTGTGTGTGTGTGTGTGTGTGTGTGTGTGTGTTTGTGTTCAGTTGCTTGGTAACTGTGTGTGCTGCTCCAGAGGGCTCAGGCAGGATGTAGCTGGGAGGTGAACATGAACACAAGGTCGTGAAAGAAAGAGGTATTCTGAGGTCCTGTGGTCATGCCAATGTGAGTGTGTGCCAAAATCACCATGTGTCTCCAACATCAGGCCAGGCGCATCACAAGATTTTGCGTTTCTGTTTGTGTGTGTGTTTGTGTGTGTGAGTGTGTGATTAACTGACCAGATCAAAGCAAAGCAAAGGCACGAGAGGATCAACTATCATCCCTTCATGACAAACTTAGCTGTCCCTGAAATATATATGTGTACCACATTCACACACACACACACACATGCACAAACAGACACACACACACACACAAACAGACACACACACACACACAGACACACACACGCACAAACAGACACACACACACATGCACAAACAGACACACACACACACACGGACACACACACGCACAAACAGACACACACACACACACACAAACAGACACACACACACACAAACAGACACACACACACATGCACAAACAGACACACACACACACACACACAAACAGACACACACACACATGCACAAACAGACACACAAACAGACACACACACACACACACACACTTGTGGCAGGCGGTGTGTTGACATTGGTGTGGTCTCTCCGTACGTGGAGTTCCGATGGACATCGCTGCATGAGGGAAAAGATATGTCCAGAATCCACACAGACAGAAACAGACAGTGCCCTCCTCACATTCACAAACACATATGAAATCAGTGGCGTAATTATTAGCACCCATGGGACAAAATGCTTACTCTTACAATGAAAATATGAAATCTAGTCCTTAACTGAATAATATTTAGTCTAAGAAATCATGTCAAAAAACTTAAAAGCCAGATCTTTCCTCTGCAGATCAGAGGACCAGGTCAGAAGATAATCATTCCAAAAAAATTTTTGAATTTAACATATATTTTGAATTATTATCCTATTAGAAGGTTCAACTGTGACCCAGTTTTAGCTTTTTGGCAGAGGTTCTAGATTTTCATTTCAAGTCCATGTCCTTGATGCCTAAGAAGTGTCCCAGGGCCTTTGCAGGATAATCAGCTCTGGACACATATTTAATAAACTGTCCTTTCTGTATAGTCATCACCCATCTAACCATAGAAACAGTTTCAGGTTCCAGTAGCATCTAGAGTAGCATCTTTTTGGTTTGATATTGCTTCCAAACATCTTGTTGGGAGTTTTGGAGACCCAATGACCCCGAAATTTCATTGTATGTGTAGCATCCTGCTTCAGGACAATGACAATGAAGGCATATTTGATCTTATATCTCTCTAACCATCCTCCTTGCTGTGTGTGGAAGAAAAGGTAAAGGCCCTCTACCAGGCAGCTTCACCACAGCCACAGTTGTTTTAAAATTCTTGATAATTCCAAGCAGACATGGCAATAGCTCAGCCATTAGCTTATTAGTGAAGGCAGACATGTTGTTTCATTTCATTAGAGTATTCTCATGTGTATGAATGCCTATGGCTAAGACTAAGACTATCTATATGTATGACTGTATGTTTACAGTATTAATGGATGCTTGTCATAGAGACTGTGTGTGTGCAAGTGTCTGAGAGCACAATACCAGGACAGCTGAATCACTGGGCATCTAACAGGTGGTGTAACACCAGTGACCACCAACATACTGCACGAAGCAAAGCCCCAGTAAAGGCCGAGATATTTTTGATTTAGTTACAATAAAATCTCCAACCCCCCCATGCAGTCAGCTGCCAGCAGCCAATCAGACAGCCTGGAGGCTTATAAAAAGAGAGAGAGAGAGTGGGAGAGAGAGAAAGAGAGAGAGGGAGATTCATTGTCTCTGTGTTGTAGCGATATTTCCATTTATGTGGCTGGTAGGCTGTTTGGCTCTGGTCCATTGGGGGGGAGTGGTAAACAGGAGGAAGGGAGTGGTAGAGAGATCCACACTGAACTTTCCACAGCCACACTCAGATCTGCAGGGAGGGGGCAACATCAGGCACCCCCTGGGGTGGAGGCAAAACAGCTGGCCATAAGTTTAGTACCTCTGTGTTTTGCCGTAAGGTTGTGGGAGCGTGATTTTGTTGAAGGGGTGGGATTCGTTTGAGCTGTAGCACGATGTTTTCTCCTGCATGAGAACATAAGCATGTCCTGCACAATTAACCTTTGTTTATCGTTAAGATAAGATACGATAAGATGACGAGATAAGATAAAGTAACCTAACCCAAACACATTCCAGCACAACACTCCAGTTTCATGTGTGTGTCACTGATGTGCTATTAATGGCCCATGACTTAAATAATGTCCAGCTGGTGTTATGGTAGATCTTTTGCATAGACTGCAGTTATATACTGTCTGTGTGTGTGTGTGTGTGTGTGTGTGTGTGGCTGTGGTATATTAAGTGCATAACTTTCAGAAAAAGGGTTCCAGTAATTTCAGCACTCCTTCTGCTGTGGTCGAATGAGTGGGTACTTGAACATTCATTGGCCAGAACATACATTTTTGCCATGTTTTTGGCCAGATTTTGAAAACTATGCGCGAGTTCTGAAGTGCAGAGCAGCAGGCCACAAATGTGGAGGTCTGTCCAGTAGCGCCATCTACTGGACAAAATCCAGTTCTTTAACGTATACCATATTCGAAGGAAAATGTGCTTAAGTGCCTCATTCAAAATCCATCATATCACAGTGAACATTCTTATCAAAATACCCTTTCACTTTTACCAAGAAACACTTTTAAGCACTTAAACACTCAATACATTGAAACATAACCCAGCACGGACAGAGCGCCTAAAGTAAACAAGCCTAAAGTAAAAAGAACAGTTATTTTAGTGAAAGACTGACTCGGATAGTAATAATTTCAGGAATAAAAGCAGAAAAATGTCTCAATCTATCTAGAACCAATTATCCACGACTCTACGCTTCCAGCCGCACTCTCTTTCTCTTGCATCTCCAAACTCTTCTATCTCTCTCTCTCTCTCTCTCTCTCTCTCTCTCTCTCTCTCTCTCTCTCTCTCTCTCTCTCTCTCTCTCTCTCTCTTAACGGCTCCAGTCTCTATACCCCTACCCCCCCAATCCGCCTGACTGTCTCTTCACTGCTCTCCTGCTCCAGTTCCAGTTTCTAGGTGTGTCTGTGCGTTCGAGATGTGGAGAAACACTTCTGGAAACTTCTTTGCACTAAAACAGTTTACACTGTTGCCTTGCTCTCACTCGCATTCCTCTCGTGGATGTGTGTCTGAGTTCCAAGGCCCTGGAAAAACTTGCCTTAAAAAAGTCTTAAGCAGTGGCAGGCTATTCTTAGCTCCATCTGTTCTATTTCGGAACGGTCTGCTCTTAAAGGAGAATAGACCTGTCTGTTGTGCAGGGGAAGCCTCTCTCTGAGGAGGGGGAAAGAGCTCATGTCATAGCGAGTCATTTGTCTACCTTCCTTAAAGACATGAAGGAAGGCACTTGCTGGTAGGTCTTGCCAAACGAAGAACACTCCAAGGCGTGGTTTATCAGATGAAGTCCTTTTCATTTTAGTAAAGAGATTATTGTTTCATGATAAAGATCAGTGCTTTTTCAGAGCTGAGACAATAAACAGCTCAGTGCTCCATCTTTCAATACGTCTTTATTTTGGCTAAAATTGCTCTGGCGTTGTTGGGCTTTTACTGATTGATTTAAATGGGCAGAATATTTATTATTTGAAGTTTTAAACGTATCAGAGGTGCTAAAGAACAGTCTGAAACTGACTTGTGTTGTATTGTTTTGACCCCTGTGCTCCACAATCAGCCCTGTGACCGCTGGGATAGACCCCCCTCAACTATGGTGAGGTACAGGCAGCTAAGATGATGAATGAATGAACGAATCTTGATCGCTGTAATGAACTGAAAATGGAAACTTTACAACGTTCATATGACACTACTGTATCAAATCAAATTTGGATTTTTTGTGAATACTGGCGTCACTGGCAGTAATGGGATTCAAACCCACAACCTTCCAAACATAAGGGCAACTCCCTGTCCACCAGGCCACCAGTGACCCTGGTCTGTGTTTCCAGTGTTTTTATAATACTTTTAGTTTGGTTTTGAGGATCGTGATGCCACATTTGTTATCATCATTGCAGTCATAATTCTGATAATATGACCACCCTAAATCAAGTAACATACTTTTCAACAACTACTATACTTTTCTAGCCAGTCACATTGAAGGCATGCAGGTTTCATCAAGATTTGCGCATGTAGATGCCTTGTTTCTGAAAATTAATCCTTCAGTTCTGTAACTGTGATAAAGGAGAGATGGATGCAGACTTTTGCACCATGTAGTAGCAACCACAGCTGACACTGTCCCCTCTTGTTCCAATCACAGCGGAACCTCTGGTGAGACAGGTAAAGAAGACTCGCATAAAAAGGGACGATTTCAACATCTTGAAGGTGATTGGCCGGGGTACCTTCAGTGAGGTGAGAGGCTGGAACCTGTTACTGTTTTAACATAATATTGTGTGTGTGTGTGTGTGTGTAGTTACAGATAAATGTAAACAAAATTCAAGCAAATGAGTGTTTCATTACTGTGTTAATATTGCAGCGCTCAGTCATGAACAGACAGTGTGTGCTTGCAGGTTGCAGTGGCTAGAATGCGCAGCAATCAGCGGGTCTACGCTCTGAAGATCATGAACAAATGGGACATGCTGAAGCGAGGGGAGGTAAAACACTACATGCTCCTTACCTCTTTCCTTAAGGCTTTCGTTGTTCACTATTCATATACTATATGTTCTTAAAAAAACTCTTTCTTTCTCTCTTTCTCTGTGCTCATTCAGACAGCATGCTATCAGGAGGAGAGGGAGGTTTTGCTAAAAGGAGATCGGCGCTGGATCACCGAGCTGCACTATGCCTTTCAGGATGATAATTACCTTGTAGGTTTCAACAGAAATCATTGCAGTTGACTCTCACATGAAACGACTCAAAAGGGGGAATCCACCCTCCTCTGGTCAACTAGGAGTGAAAGGATAGAGAGTATCTATGGAGTAGAATAACATGAGAAGGCCTTCATGAACAAATTTACTGACAGTTTGACCACATACGACTAACAGAGTGGTACAGTTAAGAGTCAATAAAGGTCGATTTTGTTGGAAGAGTAGCTGTGAGACTCTAGTCCTTAACAACAGGAACAGGAACAACACATTGCAACAGGAGCCGCATGGTCAGTCATGGCTACATCTATTACTGCCTCCAAGATCATTAAAACAAACCAGAAGCTGTGGATAACTGTGCTGCTGAGAACCCATGACACTGCCTTCAGATCAGGCAATAAAGCTGCCCTGAGAACAGTAAAGGCCAACCTGTTATGGGCCATCAGAGTAGTTAAGCATGCACCCAACAGTTTATTCATTTTAAACGTGCATCAAGAGCACCTGCCTGATATGCTGCTGGTACTCTACATGACACTAAAACAGCTTTGACTTGCTAAAGCATGGCCTACACAAGATCTCGGAAGTTGCCGCTTTAGTGTCTGGCACCCAGATGTTAACAGCATACTTTAAATCCTGTAAGCTGCACAGTGGACCCTCCGTGAATCAGACTTCTTGTTCTAGCACATCCCATTGGAAACTCGGCCAAAACCGTGTTTCTCAAAGTTTTTCTAAGCAACGAATGCAGTGAAGTCGGGTGCATTATCCTGCTAAAGGAGGCCATTACCACCAGAAAATACTATTCTATGTAGTTGTATACCTGGTCAGAGTGTGAACTGGCTCACCATATTTGGGGGGTACTGCCATTTTAACAAAAAAAAAAAATTCAAAACATTGCCCCCCACCTGCATATTTTGTCTCTTTTGGGATGTCTGGGTCTTGATCGGGGGGTACAGTACCCCCTAGTACCCCCCCGTAATTCGAACCATGTACCTTATCTCCAATGATGTTTAAGTTGGTGGAATGTGTTCTATTGATGTCAGTAGGGCTTCCCAGCAGATCATTCCCCAGAGCATCTCAGTCCCTCCACTGGCTTGTCTTCTTGAATCTTAGTGCCATTACTTCCACAGATAAATGCCTTAGTCACCCTACTGTCAGTTCGGACCAGAAAAGGTCACCATTGCTCTCACAAATCAATGAGCCTTGGGCACCCATCACTCTGTCACTAGTTTGTAGTGTCTCTCCTTGGACAGGCACCTCATAAACCTTGTCAAACAAGATATATAAGATACGCTGACTGGTCATCTGACTATAGTAAGTTAAGTCTTGCCAGTGTCACCTCCATCTCTTATGCCTATATGTCCTAGAGCGAAAAGAACTAAACGTTGACTTATTTTTAACACGTCCCAGGCCTATTCATAATTCACTTCTTCTATGAGTGGTGATAATGCTCAATGGTGTATATTTCTATTTTTCATAACATTCTTACTCTGTGTATGCTTCTCTATGCTTCAGTATTTAGCAATGGATTACTACGTCGGAGGAGACCTGCTGACATTGCTCAGTAAGTTCGGTGACCGTATTCCAGAGGACATGGCCAAGTTTTACTTAGCTGAGATGGTGATGGCCATTGATTCTGTCCACAGACTGGGCTATGTGCACAGGTATGTATGTGTAGTGAGGCTTTTGGTCCTTGTGGGTATGTGTGGATGTTGTGGAACAAAATTATATTTATGCTGTTCCCTGTAGAGACATTAAGCCTGATAACATCCTCCTGACGGCGGACGGTCATGTGCGATTGGGGGATTTTGGCTCCTGTTTGCAGCTGCAGGATGACGGCTTGGTGAGGTCAAAATGCTTTACTCAGCAACTCAGCAAAATGTGTTTTGAGACCATATGTTTTCTCTTATTTTATTGTAGAGGAAAACATTTTGAAATGTTGAAAACATTTTGTCTGTGGAATCTGTATAATACAGATGTGCCAAATAGCAGTTAGACTGAAAAAGACTGGAATATTTCCATGACTTTAAAGAAACAGTGAAGAATCTCACATTTTAGGACATCCCCAAACCTTTAGTAGGCAGTGTATGTATGTAACTGCAGTTATGTGACTTTGAGTGTGTATGTGTGTGTGTGTGTGTGTGTGTGTGTGTGTGTGTGTGTGTGTGTGTGTGTGTGTGTGTGTGTGTGTG
>JBBJLR010000037.1:5516312-5531531 GCA_037577145.1 Brachypetersius gabonensis
CCCCCCCCCCCCCCCCCCTCCCCCCCCCCCCCCCCCCCCCCCCCCCCCCCCCCCCCCCCCCCCCCCCCCCCCCCAAAATTATCGTTGCATACCCGCATAGTTGCGGCCCTGGGTTTAAGTCAGTTGTATGAAGGCTTGCAGCTTGCATGATGTGAAGCGACTTAAAGCTTCCATTAATAGACTCATAACTTAAGTACAAAATGAAATAAACAAACTTCAGGCAAGTTATGGCTGATATGTATTTACAGGGAGGGAAAAGTTGTGCTGTTGGTCGTGGAAGCTGGGAGTGTGTATGAGTGTGTGTGTGTGTGTGTGTCCCTTTTCCACAGGACTGCGCTAATGGCTCTTTCTCGTTCCACCACAGAGCTGTGTGTGTGCCTGCCACCTGTCTTTCTGCCTGCGCGCTGTGCGGAAGCTGTGGGGGATGTAAGCGTGTCTCTCAGCACCCTCTCTCTCTGTGTTTGTGGATCAGTACCCTCTCAAATACAACAGCTAGCATGGCTGGTCATCACATAGCCTTAATCTGTGAGCCTTCCCAAAGAATTAGGAGCAAGTCAGGCACTAATTCCCCAGTGATTCCTTTTCTCAGCTCACTTCTTTTGCAATGCTGGGAAACGGTTATGCTGCTTACAGTGACTGAACCACTGCCCTGATGTTTGCAGAGCTCAGCGACACCCCCTGCCTGCCATTACCCGCTGGTGATGCCTCTCCTGCGCCACCTGATGCTCTTCCACAGGGTGAGCGAGTGGCATCTCAACATCTCAACTGATATTCACCGCATCAAGGCTCGAGTGCCTCTGCGTGCATTTCCATTAATGTAAAGTAGATGTGTAGAACTAGAGCGATGTGAACACAAAAAGAATCTGATTATTTAAAAAAAAAATTCATAGCGGTCAGTTTTGTTCACGCAGGGGGTGTGGTGGTGGGGATACGTTCTCCTGGACCAAGGGGTCATGGGTTTGATACCTTCAGCACACCACCGCTGGGTTCCTGACCAAGACCCTTAACCCCAAGTTGCTCCAGGGAGTAGTTAGGGAGTGGAAGTCGCTTTGGATAAAAGCGTCTGCTAAATGTCTTAAATATAAATGTAGAGGCAGATATGGATCATCTGTAAACATGAGTGTAAACCATCAAGGCAGAAATCATGAATCCCAATAAAAAAAAATTATTTGAGCAATAATATTGAACCTTTGTCTCTCCCAGGTTCGTTGGCCACGGGTGAGGTGTGAGTCGTACCTGCTGGCGTGTGCCGAGGGCAGTGAGCTCCAGATGTGGGAGCGTCACTGCAGCTCCGAGCTCTCTTGAGCTCTACAGTGCAAATACCAGTGTGTCTATGTAGGTCCAGGGCTGGGTCAGACTCCTTCAGACTTCTTATACACCATCAGTGTCCACCAACTGTCACTCACACTGCTGACACCCCAACCAATAACATTCAACAGTACTGAAACGCAGCAGGTAGTCTTGAGGTTCGACAGCTAATTACGCTTCATGTCTTTGCTTTAACTCTAGGTGACCTTGCCTGTCGGGTTTGACTTAGTGTAGGCACATTTATGATTGCACTTCTTAATGAGAAAGGCGTTTTGGGGTCTCTCAGTATGTATGATACTGCTTTTACTAAGCACTTACATCTCTCGGTAAGAAGTAACTTCAGATAAATCACTCACAAAAACGCTGGCTTAGCTTATAGCCAGTCGGAACTGAGGAGAGGACGCAGAGAGTGACCACTGAGGCCTGAGTGTGCTGTTTTAATGCACTACGTACTAAAATGATATTCTATTTTTATTCTATAGAGAGCTGGCATTATATTTTGTACAAAGAATGTATTGAAACATATTGCACATAAAAGTATAGTTTTGGGTGAGTGTTACATATTTATGATAGGGCTGCTTTGTTTGTCCTTAAAATGCTTGTGTGGATACTTAACAGTTTTAGACGTGGCAAAAGCATTATTGGATTCTATTTTTTATTCAAGTGCTACAGAGAAATAAGTGCCTCCACATTAATTGAGTTCACTTTCCCTGGGTGAACTTAGGAACTGTGAATTTTGTACACAGCTGAGTAACAGTGAATTGCACTCTGTTGCTTAAAGCTTAGAGTAATTATTTGATTAACAATGACAGATGAGCAGCATAAGGAATATTTGAGCTAAAAAAGCTCCAAACAAGACAAGAAGGGCTTTATTAAGATACAATTGTTATTAACAAAAATAAATATTAACCCAGTTCAACATCACAGTTACTGTAATCCACAATCAACATCTTAAATAGCGATCACGCACTTTATAATATATCCTGAAACGTTTTAAAATGAAATCTGTGTTGTGTATGTGTGCATAGCATTGTGCAAAGGTCAGGGACCACATGTTGTTTATTTAATTTCCAGTCAAAACCGTCATTAACGTCATCATACTTCTAAAGAAATACAAGATAATCCACTTGCATAAAGTAAAATGAGAATAGGAGTTCTTACAACATCAAGAGAAAATGGAAAGACTAACAACTGAGCAAGCCCTGGACTACCATTGCTGTCAGACATGGCTCTGCACTTGATTCAAACCTAAAAAAGGGGTTTCTCTGGGTTTGAAAGAATGGAGTCTTAGCCTCAGAGACATTCCCCACATGTACACAGAAATCCATTTTCTATAGGAGGCTGATCTGGGCACAGTAGTCAGGATTTTGCATTCTGATTGGCTGCTGGCTCTTCCACAATGCTGCATCTTTAATAGTTTTCTTTAAAGCATAGTATTAATAGTATTTATAGCATTTATATTTAGTGAGACAGGGGTTTCCAGATGTATCGGTGTTATTTTGTATGTCAGTAAAGTGGCCTTTTCTAGGCCCCAGACACATTAAAATTTGACTTGCAAGACTAGGAAGGATATGTAGCTGTCAATAGGCTGTTACTGAGAAAAGAAACTAAAGAAATGCCTGTTGTTCTCCGAGTAACAGGCTGGTCACCCTACAGTCCAGACCTCTGCATCACTGAATATCAAGGAAAAGAAGAAAATACCATAAGACCTCTTAGACCTTGAAGTTTCCCTTCAGATTTCTTTGAAAACAGCAAAAAGAGTAGCAGTAATAAAGGCAAACAGATATTAAATATAGTCTGCATAGTTTTATGTGAAATATATGTTTTCTGCTTCTTCCAGACACTGAAATACAAATAACTTGTACAAAAAAGGCCATTTTGACTAGCAATTAAGTAAATGAATGGTGGTCGCTGACCTTTCAATAGAACTGTATGTTTGTGTGTGTGTGTGCAATGCATTGGTCTTTGTTCTACTAGTTTATATCTTGATTTGAAATATTATGTAATGATGTAAACCCTCACAAGAGGGGCTTTATTCAAATAAAACCTTTTTTTGACAGTTTACAGTTCTCTGGCTCATGTTTCAGCACATGTGTGTTCATGCATGGTCTTGAAGCTGTTCACTGATGTCCTCATGGCGGCGCTGGTACGAGGAGGCAGCTGCGCTGAGCTTCACATGTAAAAGGCGGCGGTGGGATACAGCATGAAGGGCGAGATCTGTGGCTGGGCGGGTGACTCCTGCAGGTGTTTGCGGTAGTACCTGCGCAGGGCGGGGCTTTCGGGGTGCCGCTGGCGCACGTGCAGGAAGTACTCGTCCGGTCGGCTGGACGTGAAGCCACAGTCCTCACACACGAAAATCTTGGAGCGGCGCTGGCGGTAGGCGTACTGCTGCCGCACGCCATGGATCTTCCGCAGGTGCGACTCCAGAGAGCATCGCTGCGTGAAGGCCTTCTCGCACAGGTCACATCTGTATGGCCGGATACCTGCACAGTGGTGCGCACAGTTGAGAAACATGTGCCTCTGCTGTGATGCTTCCATGTGTAGACTTGAAGAGCCAGCAGCAGTACTAGATCTGCTTTTAAAAAGGGTACTTTCAGGTACGATGTGGCTTTGGACTGGTGCCCACTGGCCTCTTGTACGAAATGTGTAATTCGCTGACAATAGCTTGAAGGAATGCATTACAAAAAAAACCCCTCTAAACTAGATACAAAACTGGCATGCACTGAAACTGGCTGTAGAACCGCAGATCTATCGATGCTGCTGGCACTGCTGATTGAGGAAATGGGGGGGTTTGCTCTGGTCAACGAAAATTACCTGTGTGTGTTCGCATGTGCCTCTTCAGGTCAAAGGTGTCGTTGAAGCCTTTGCCGCAGTACCTGCAGGGGTGCCTCTTGATGAGGCTGTGGCACTTCAGGTGGCGGGTCAGCATGCGCTGCAGTGGGAAAATCTTATGGCACACGGGGCACAAGAAATCAGCCGCACTCGGGGTCGAGACCTGTGGACGGATGTGGACAGAAAAGAATGTTCAAAAGTCAGATGAAAAGTCATCACAATCGTACCCCAAATGTAGTCCATCAGCCGATAAATGTTTGTTTACTTTTGCAACACAGCTGCTACTGTACCAGTAGTAATGGAAGCTTATATATCTGCTTGTTTGCACAGTGAAATTAAAAACACTTGCTTCATGTTAAGTAACCATAATTAAACTTTCAGGCTATAAAAATGGACAAAATCTACAGTTTTTGTCCAGGTGGTGATATTGGCATGCTGTTTGCATGTTGCTAATTGGTGGGGTACAGGCTTCCATCGCACGTTAGCTATCGCCTCACAGTTTTGGTGAAAACAAGAAAGATATTTTGCACGCCTGGCTTATCGACTACATTTCTAACTTAAGCAAGCAAGTAAGGCCAGCCTTGAGTGCCTGTGTGTTACCTTGGCTCTGGAAGCTGCGGCCAGTGAGAGTGGAAGAGGCGGAAAGGGGACCTGAGGGATCTGCCGAGGGCAGCAGCGCTGCGGGCTCACTGTTCGTGAGTCGATACTGCTGGTCATGTGTGCTGACTCCAGGTCAGTGCTGCTGCTGCTGGATGTGGATACTGGCCCAGGATGGTTGTTACTCGACGTCTGTGCTAGCTGTGGGTTTGGGGCGTTGAGTGCCATTACCTCTGCATCTTCTGGAACAACGAGAGGAAGAAAGAAAGAAACCCTCATAAGACTGAGTTCCGACTTTTCTATAGACACTGTTAGCATCGTTCAGATTATTTAAAGCTGCTAGCCAAGTAGTGTGAGGACTGTTATGAGCAAATGAATAACCCAATATGAAACTGGCTTAGAAATAAAAAGCATAATAGCTTGTAAAGGGTCATTCTTAAATCTTAAATAACTTAAATAATCAAAACCACTTTTTTCCCTTTTTGACATCGTTTGTAAACAGCAGCTGCTGTTTATATTGAGTAAAGGTTTGATGACCAACCGACCAATATGAAATGGCCCAAGATTGCCTGGAACAAAATCTCTATGAACTTGTAACAATTTTGGTAAAGTAAATACATTTTAAATAATGATTCAAATTCCCGATTCAAAATTATTTACCCTTTCCTCATAAAAAAGCATAGTTTTAAGTTTGATCTCACATACTTCTGTCCGTAACTGTGTTGATGTAATATACCTCTTTCTATGGTGAACACATTTAAATCAAGCATCTGAATGCACCATCATTTTACCCTGGAGTTTCTTCTTTCGAGTGTGGGGTTTGAATTATACCTGTGGTGGTGGGATTGATCCAGAGTGCGTTCTGGGGGTCTGTCCACATCCTGGCAGCGTGCACTGAGTCCTTCCTCCTTACCAGGAATGAACGGGGCATCCTTGGTCCACTTTGCTCGCACCTCCTTAAAACTATGCTGAAGCCAACCTATGTACTGAAGTACTTTTAGTTCAATAGACTAACTGAGTGACCGCTCTGCCTCAGTACCAACCCTGCTTAAATGTCATGGTACACTCCCAAAATGCAAGTTCCTGAGTCCCTCCTGCTTGTTTATGTGTGTGCGTCTGTGTCCTTCAACCTATACAGCGGTTAGAGAGCGCAAATCTCAGTGCTCATTTCCATACCTCTGGAGGGAGGCCACGGCAGCAGACACACCTGTGTGTGCGTGTGTGTGTTAACTGCTGGCCTGCTGGTTTTGCATGCCTGGTAGTGAGAATCTGGTCTCTTCATTCAACTGGTCCTTCCATGCAAATGGCCCACAGGCTCTGCCGGCATGGATGCCACGGTCTGCCTAACCGGAGCACGCATGGCCTGGACTGCTAGTAAAATTCAGCTTTTATTTCTCGTCCCATACGATCGCCTGCTGGGTTTGACTCACCCTGGCTCAGACAAAAGCCATTCAAATCCTCCTTTTACTGTTTACTATCTGTTAACTGCCCCGTTCAGGGGGGGATTGAATTGAACATCCCTCCACACGTTACAGGTGGCCTTCTTTTGTCGCGCAGAAGAAAGAATCAATCATTTTTTCGGCCGACATGTCACTCAACAGCACAGTTTCAAAGGATGAATGAACTTTCTTGCATGCTGATCCATGTTGTAGCTGTGTGCTATATAGAGCTGAGCTGAGAGAGATTAGCATTAGGCTCATTACACAGGACTCTGACTGGCAAATAAATGGACATCAGTGCCGTGCAGCCAATATGCAAACTGTGTCTCTCAGATATCACAACATCCAGAGTTGGGCTGAATCCTTTGAAAAAGCAGTAAAGGCTAAAGATTGAATACACTGGCCTGAATGCATTCACTAACAGATTATATTACAACAGATAAAAGTAACATATTCAGAAAACATTTCAAATTCGTCTTGATAAGGCACATGGGAACAAGACGGTTCATAATATGTAAAAAGTACCTATTTTAAATACCGGCTTTTACTGGTATCTTCACTTGTGTTCACGTGTCTTGACTCACATTTAAAGTGCATATTTATAACTGATCAACATACTGAAATTGCTGGTAGAATTACAACAGTTCAAATGATTAAAATGAAGCACTAATAAATGAGTCTTTAACCCTTAGTTAACTTTATAAAAGGTATGAAGTTTAATCATAATATTCTAAAGACAATAAAAAAGTGAAATAGGACGAAAACACCACAGATCACTTTAAACACTCATTCCTCTTGTTTCTTTTTGACTAATATGGGATCTATTGTTATATATACTTAGAGAAGTAGAAACAAAAAGACAATTTAATAACGTTTATTTTATAAAGTTACTTTAGCTGCTCACTCCTGTCCATTTGCTTGGGATTTCCTGTTTCAACATGAAGTACAGGTGCATTTTGAATTCATGGGTTACTAATTGCATTATGTGAGGATGTTGCAAATGAGCCGATGCAGGTGTTTTCCATAAGTCATTTGGGTAAATAGAGCTTATTAAGCATAGCCAGCAATATACAAAAAACAAAACATACTAGCTCCTCGCATGTAACCCCTCTGTATAACTGAGAATTATATATTTGGTGTAAAAAGATACACAGCAAACTTGCTTTTTGCATAGTTAAAAGTAAAAATAGCCTTTCTTATTATCTTGGCACATTTGTGTAATAAGATAAGATAAGATAAGATAAGATAAGATAAGATAAGATAAGATAAGATAAGATAAACCTTTATTACTCCCACAAGTGGGAAATTTGCATTGCTATAGCAGAAAGTGGAAAGTACACAGGCAAGAGCAGATAAAAAGCTACACTACACAACAATATATATAAAAAAAATAACTAAAACAAAAAATATAAATATAGGGAAAAATATAAACATAGTACATACAAATATAGATAAATATAAAAATTACTACATTATTTAACAAGAAATCCCAGGGTTCTTTGATGAAACTAAAAACAGACACATAAAATAATATAAATGTCTGTTATAAATTCGTAGTAGAATTATTCATATACTATTATAATGCCATGGTGACCACAGACAATAACATTTATATTATTTTACATGTGTCTGTAAAATCAGCAGCTTTCTTTTATTTTTGTGTAAATGTTTCATGAAGAATGGAGCAATAGAAATGGTCCAGATTGGTCCAGATTGGTCCAGGTTGCAGATTGCATGGGCTAAAATCTTGCTACACAAACTCACTTTACAGGTTAAGAACATAAATGTGTACAACGTTGCACATCATGGCTGGATTGGCCTTTGGTGGAGTAATTTAGAGAATTCATCATGAAAGTTAATGTAGAAATGATGTCGAAAAATCATTTAATGACAAATGATAATTTTTTAATTATAGAACAATTAAGATATATGGGTATCTTTGGGCAGCGATGAGAGTTTGTGTCGTAAGCATGTCCTCATCTTCTCTGTGAATAGGGCTTTAAGGTACAGTACGCTCACTGGCATCCCGGCGCTCTCTAACTGTATGCAAATGCTGTCCTGATGCTCTGTGTTGTGCAGAGTCAGAAAAACAGATGGAACAGAAATGTGCAGAAATAACCCAAATGTAATTATTTTAAAAACGAATCGTCTTTGGTTAAGAGATAAGAAGCCGATCCAAATACATCACAACTGATTCTATAGACAGAGACTGTTTTTTGTTCTGAACACGCAGTGTAAAGCAAACACTGTCCAAACATAAACAGTCAGCGCACTACTGCACACTGCAGCTTTGCATAGTTATTTGAACAGTGACCAGCATGAACAGGAGGGAGGGAGCCGACTTTGACTTTTAAATGTTCCTCTTTCTAATGGGAACCACACCCGCAGAGCAAGAAATAGAGAGGGGCATCTTTTTGTCTTCTCTCAATAGCCAACAGAAAGAAACGGGCTTTTCTCTCCGAAACAAAAACAGCCTTGACTCTGTGTGACATATGACTGTCGCAATCTGACTCAAACGGTTATTCTCAGACATGGCGATGGGACGGAAAGTGCATTGTGACTCAAATGGATCAAGGAAAGCTGAACTCTCCTTCCTTTATTTTTAAATAGCAGTTTGATGTAGTATATAAACATAAATCCAGTTTCAAAATGTACAGTTCACTACCCAGGCCATGGTCCACATAAGCTGGTCCCCTGTTTTGAATTGTTAAGTCTGCTATTAAGTCTACAGCAGTTAAGACCCCCTCATTTGCATTGAAGTTATAAAGTGTGATTCAGGCCAGACTGCTTTTTGTTGAACGAGACATAATACAAGCAATCAGATTAGAGGCCATTTACACAGATTTGTACATACATTAGAGCTATTAAAGGTAACGAATGAATGACATTAAAGCAATAATATTAATTCGTTTTATGTAACTGCTTAATCCTTACCAGGGGTCTATCAGGGCTTACGGGTGCAAGGCAGGGACTCAACCTGGGTGGGGCGCCAGCCCACAGACGAATAAATGCCACATATTTTAAAATTCCAATACCAATTCTAATGTAGCATATATTCCACTTTTAACCCATCAGGTCATCTGAGGTAATGCAGTCTAAAGCCCATGATTACCTTGGATGATCATTTGCCCACCTGCTTGAAGATATGGAGTGACTTTTATGCTCAGGCTCACATGATGAAAATAATATGATTTACTTACTGAAAGGAACAAATACAATCACCCAGTCACACACACACACACACACACACACACACACACACACACACACAAACAAATATATATTATTATCTATCAGTGATTACAACAATGAATTATTGTCATTGTTTGACAGCCCTAATACCTACCGCACAGAGCCCTGACCTCAACCCCACCCACACCTTTGGGTTGAACTGGAATGGAGATTGTGAGCCAGACCTTCTCGTCCAACACCAGTGTCTGACTTCATAAATGCTCTACAGAATGAATGGGCACAAATTACCACAAAAACCAAAATCTTGTGGCCTTTCAAGAAAAGTGGAAGCTGATATAGCTGCAAAGGGGGGACCAAGCCCATATTAAAGTCTATATATTTGGATGCAATTGTCACTGACGTCCACATTGGTGCAACTGTCAGGTGTCCCAATACTATTGTCCATATAGTGTATTTCAATCACGCTAGGTTGTAATGCCTACGTCGTCCACAAGAGGGCTCGATTACCTCGTGCAAGAGTTTGCTAAGGTTTCCCCAAGCGTATGATCTAGTGTCTTCAAATCAACATGCTTGTCTTGTCGTTCAAAATCTGGTGGCCACAATAAAAAATGTAGCCTAAAAGATGTGCATGTATTTTATATGAATAATGAAATAAAGTACAATTTGGGATGGAACCTGAATAAGCAGAACTCGTAGCTCTAGAGAAGTTAAAAACCCCTGCACTCGTATAAAACCACAGCTGGAGACTCGTGTTTACTCATATACTCGCACGTCCTCTGTTTCAAACCAGGAAACTGTGGCTTGTGCTTTCATCAGCCCGCACAGGCGGATGCCTCTCTACACTTCTCTCTCGAACTCTGATGAATCTGTACTGAACTTGGCTCGTTGGTTAAAACTGGAGTGACCAGTTAAACTCGAGGATGAGGTAAGACTGCTCTGCTTTTCCATAGGCTGCTTCAATGCTTGGCCATTTTAACCTGTAACCTGTGAGTGGAATCATTGCTCCAACTCAGCGCCTGCAGAGGATGTGCCTGCTGGCTTGTACTTACTGAGTATAAAATGAAAGAAAAGCCCCAAGTTTCTTATTTTTCTGTCCATTTGGTAACTATGTTTAACTATATACAGTATATATATATATATATATATGTGTGTGTGTGTGTGTGTGTGTGTGTGTGTGTGTGTGTGTGTGGATACAAAGGATGTACAAAGGAGATATATATATATATATATATTCCTGGCTGCAGAAGTGTGTGCGACAGGCTCAGTGAAGCTGTTTAGTGGAGGCTACATTAGCCTGATCTCAGATCAGAGGCCTGTAGGAGCTTACAGAGATTGGCAAACAGTCATGGTGTCTTCAACATATAACACAACCATTTCCTCCATAGTGTTGAGGAAGTGAGTGCACCGGAGGCAGGTGTTAGAGTGTACTTCTCACACTGGCTCATCTGGGTCATGAAACAAAGTAATAAATGTTACACTTGTGTGGACACAAATCAGAGAAACTTTTGACAAATGACAGAAAAAAACCTAGTGGTGTGGCTCAGTTCACTTTACTATAGATTCTGCATGGAACGGCACTCCTCCAAAATATGTTTCCTCTAGTGGAGGTTTGGTGATGGTGTTGGAGAGCACAGTTAATATGTCCCATATGTGTTCAGTAGGACTGATCGATTTATCCATCCATCCATCCATCCATCCATTTACACACACTTAAAAGAATCAATGTTGATTTACATTGGAAATCCTGCATAAATCTATTGCATTCCTTAAATGCAGCAGAAAAAATTGAGCTATGGCTCCAGCTTCCTATTAGATGACTGCAGCAAAATAGTTGTAATACTGTATTAACTTCCCATCATTCATTGTCTTACAATGTGTTACTTTTTTATCTACAGTTTATTTATTTATTTTATTCTTTTGTATTCAACATTTAAATGCATTTGAGATGTTTTGGTTTTGTAACCATGATGCTTTTGGGTTTGTAATGTTATAAATAATAGATTATAGACATTTTTGTTAGGTGTAAATGCATGTAACTCCTGTAACATGATGTGAATACATGGTGTTACACTGTTTTGAAAAATACTATGGCCTCTTAGCTTTTAGTCCTGGCAGTGAAATAGATCTTATGTGCAGGATTTAAATGTATCTGTGAACAGCAGCTTACTTTAATGTTGCAGTAAATTCATCTTGATGAGTGGCGGGGCACAGGGAGGGCTGATGTTAATGTTGCCCTTTTGGTCTCCGGGTCACATATGGCTGTGCTCGCCCACTTGACCACATTTTCTACATCTCTGGGAACCGCAGCCTGCATTTAATACAACACTGACCTATCCAATAGAGCTGTCAGTATCTGTTAAGAATCAATGATTGTACAGCAGTGATTCATTTTAGTGATTACTCAAGCAGTCATATATTCAAAATTCATAAGAGCAAACAAGTTTACTTCATTTACATGAAATCTGTAACTACAAACACTCTTGGATGTGATGTCATGCTGGTGTGGGTTCAAAACAGTTCAGAAACAATTCAAGCACCAACTGCACCCCCTTGTTTTGCTCACAGCGTAGAGTATCTATACAGGGGGTCCTCGAGTTATGACACAGATCCGTTCCTACAGCTGTGATGTAACCCAAATTTTGGTGTATGTTGAAACACACGCTAACCTGAGTCACTTACCAACTTTAACACAGCTGTAAAATCACAATCTAGAGCAGGGGTGTGGAACTCCAGTCCTGGAGGGGCGTGATCCAGCAGGTTTTGGTGATTTCCCTGCTCAGAAACTCCTGGTTCACCTCCCAGTTAATTGTCAGGTTTAGTGAATGTGTTTGAGAAGGAGAACCATCAAACTGTGCTGGACACTGGCCCTGATCTAGAACAGGGAGTTTGACACCTCTGATCTAGAACCTAAAAGCACAATTAAGCCACAGAAAAGAAAAAGGATTTGAATATACTGCACTTCTTCACAGTAATGTAGTAACAGAAAAAATGACAAAAAAGTCCACCATGGCGTACTTGGGTATGTCAGCTCCCTCACTCATAACCCGCATTACCGCATATTCTGTGTATTCTACGTATTCCTCAGCCATGCACAATCAAACTAGTTAAGGGAGTGAGGACCCGCTATAATGATTTGTGAATGCCATGCTTAACAGAAATTACTTAATGCATTCATTTAGAAAATGTATTTTAATTGATCATCATTAAATTGAGTCATCATTAAAGCCCTGATGTGCATCTGTCTTTGTAACAAGGAGTTCATGCACTGCATGCCACCCTTCGCATTTGTGGAGAGATTATTCGTACTCACAGTCTTGTCTTGAATTGCTTGTCTGTTTTTCCTGAAAAATACATATGGCACTAAACAAAGTGTCATCCTCATCGATACATTTCAGCCACAACCTCTGGTTCTTTCTACTGACGTCTTTCCCACAGATGTAATGCAGGTGACATTTTATTCGCTGTATTTAACGGTACACTAGCCAGCACTCAAAAGTCAGGTTTCCTCTAACCATACTGAGGCAATACTGAGGTCAAAAGGGCAGGCTTAGCTTTTTTTTGCATCACAGTGCATGGTAGATGTTAACAACTTATTATTGCAGTGCACCTGTATAGAAACACCTGCACTTGTTCTGTTTCTCCATGTGTTTATTCAGGTTTTGGCTTTGTCATGCTTCTGTATACACACGTAAATGCCCTGGTTACGGTAGTTAAAAAGTAACGTTATCTTCAGACAATGCGTTTGATGAAAGCTGTATGCTTTTCTTGTATCAAAACTAAAAACTAAGCCAAAGATCAAAGGCCTTGTGTTGCTCACGGTTGCTAACCCTGCAGTATCTCTTAATCTGGATCAGAGCTGATAAGGCTGTGAAGAGCCAAAAGATCTCAGGCCTTCAGTCAGATCTATTATTAAGCAAAGTCTAAAAGTTAGAGTGCATTTGTCGCCTTCACATTGTTAAAGTGTGAGGTGTGGGTCTGTGTGACTTTTTAGAACTGGCCTATCTTTATTTTAGGTGCAGGGCTTTTATGGCCTATATATGAATCTTTAGGCCTCTTGCGTCTAACCACAGCTAACTTGCAATGCCACTGTTTACAGAAAATGTAGGCTGACTAATGACAAGTATATATAAATATATATATACTTTTCACAGGGGTTAAGAGCACTCGCGTATAGTGAAAAACCACATTGTTGTGTTTTGGCTAAAAAAATGCCTATTTTTATAGTGTAAACCCTAAATATGCTCCCAGAACACTTTAATTTAATTTTAAGCTCAGTTTACATTACACTTAAAGAAAATGTAAAGGTAAACCCATATTCGCCTCTTCTAATTTAAATTCCCCGCTGAGATATGCAACTTGGAAGGTCGTGGGACAAAAGTGTTGGGACACTGCATCGAGGTGAACAGTTTTCGGGGAATAACCCCTGATCTACTTGGGCTCAAAATACAAATGACGACTCTTTGGAAAGGTCTCCTGGAGATCTACTGAACTGTGGAGTTTAAAGTGTCTGAGTGCTTGCACCACTGAGAAATCGTGCTTGGAGCGAGCTGATCCGCATAATGGTGAATAATTGTATACTCAGTTTTAATATCTTGTAACTGCGATTATTAAGATTAGTGCCTTGTATGACTACTGGACAAAGTACTCATCACAAAGTACTCTTTATTGCTTACTTCTTGTCAGCAAGAAGTCAGAGGCGGGATTTACAGAGGTAAATACAGAGACATGAGCGAAACAAGCATAAAAACACAACAAAGTGAAAGACAGGAATACTTGGGAAAGGTGGAGATACAAATGACCAAATAAAGCCACTAGGGAGGAGGCGGAACTAGGGCGGAGTCAAAGACAAACAAATATCTCAAGGAACAGGGATCATGGGAACAGGAGAAAGAGCAGGGGAACATTCCAAAAGCCGAGAAACATGGGAAAAAACATCTAGATTTTTAATTATAATACTACATATTCTGACTTTTTGTATTAATATGCATTGGTGAATAATAATGTGGAAAGGTTAGGTGCTCGACTAAAATAATATACAATTGTTGGATTACGTGAACATCCTCGCTTTATCCACCAACAGAAATGCTCTTCGGTGATAGGTTAAATTGCTCATAGCGCACAGCAAGAAACACTGGAGAGCAGGCTCATTTGCATATTGCCGCTTTCTGCAATATTGGTACTGCAAAGACCAAAATCAGAATAATAATGAACAAATGCAAGAGCTGCAGTTTTTATTGCAGGTGAGATCTGCAACAATATTATCTCAACATGTTGATTTTGACAGGGTTTGTTAAGGTGTGTAACTTAACTGGAAGTAACTCGGTTAAAAGCAGGTGTTTATTTTAGTATAGCTTTACAGGTATGAAGGACAGATGAATAAGAGCGTCTGCTAAATGCTGTAAATGTAAACATAAACATAAAAGAATACTTTGGCAAATGTTCTAAATTTGCAGTTTTCCAATTCACCCCAAAAGCAGTCAGTCAGCCAAGTCAAACTAATTTCTGCAGATATACATTACCATAGCAGCCTCCACACACTGCATGCAGATATTAATAGGCTTGTGTGCAGACTTGGCGATGTGGTTTAGGGCACAGTCTTCTAATGCAGTGGTTCCCAACCTGGGGTCCGGGCCCCCAGAGGGGGGCGCGAGAGATCACTGGGGGGGCGCACAATTTTGTCTGCACTGATGTTACCAAAATTTTATTCATAAAAACATTAAATTCACACAATCCCAATGTCTGAGAAACGTAAAAGGGTGTGTGTGTGTGTGTGTATAAGAGTATAAAAACCTACAACCTCTGTTTATTTTTTGCAAATAAAAGTGTGTAATTAATCACTTCATTATTTTTG
>JBBJLR010000037.1:5539848-5567941 GCA_037577145.1 Brachypetersius gabonensis
CCAACTTCATATTGAGATCTGATGTATCTAATGTGTTTCTTTAAAGTGTTCCTTTAATTTTTGTGAGCAGTGTATATTTGCAGTTTCTGGATTTGGGCGGGATGAGTTGGGGAATGGAATAATCGGTTGAAAATGTTAACAATTTCCAAAAAGTTTGAAAAAGCAAGGAGGGTATGATTTCCATGGCAAACTGAACTCAGACTGTAATCTTCACAACCTCTGTATTTCCTCGACAGGCTGCAGGAGCAGCAGGAGAGAGAGAGACTGGAACGAGAGAGACAGGAGCAGGAGAGACAGAGACAGGCTGCAGCTCCACCAGCTGCACCTCCTGCTCCTCCACCAGCTCCAGCCTCCGCTCCTCCTCCGCCTGGAGTTCCCCCTCCACCTGGCCCCCCGCCTCCTCCCGGACCCCCTCCTGCTCCCCCTCCACCGCCATCTGGTGGTGCTCCTCCTGCGCCACCACCACCATCTTCGGGGGGAGGAGGTGGAGGAGGAATAGGAGGAGCAGGAGGACTGGCTTCAGCTCTTTCTGGGGCTAAACTCCGCAAAGTGGCTAAGGTAAAGGAGAAGGACCTACATTCATGTTACTACAGCTGCGTACATTTATTGCAGTTTGTCTAGGGCTTAAGAGAATCACTCATTTTGATCTCGTGGTTAGGGAGTTGCCCCTGCAATCAGAAGGTTGTGGGTTTGAATTCCAGGACTGGAATTCCGGGCGCCCCCTGTTGGTGGGAGCCCACTGCTTCACTTAGTGAATGGGTTCAATTTCACATGTTCGCACTGTGTGCTGTGGTGTGTTCACTCGTGACAATAAGGGGCCACTTTACTTTATTCCATATGTATTTTTTCAGTACCTGCTGCTGTTATACTGATTGTACTTAGTATTGTATTTGTATGGAGCACCATCATACCAAATATGGATAGTCACCTTACTTGGCAATAAACTAAATTCTGATCCTGATTAGCATGGATACGAAACAGCCTTATCATTTAGAGGATGCAGTGCCATTTGAGGTAAAAGGCAAATGCACCCAGAGCAAAATAGTGTACCCCCCTCATAAGCAAGCGTGATTTGAGATTGTCTAATAACTCAATGTGGTTTGAGGCCTTCGTGTAATAATGGGAGTGCTTTAAGATTACTTGTTAGCAACATGTGGCATGTAGCCCAGTGCAAACTATGTTGTTTCAGCTTCTTAACATCATATGCGAGTTTTTTACAGAACTGTTGCTTTAACATAATACAGGGAGTAAATGCGTTATAGTTGGGGTTAATGGACTTCTCTGTTCTGTGAATGTAGGATGACAGTGGAGGTCCTGCTCCTGCAGCTAAAGAGAGCAGCCAGAGTTCAGGAGGAGGAGGAGGAGGTGGGGGAGGAGGGCTGATGGGAGAGATGAGTGCCCTTCTTGCAAGAAGGTTATTACACACCCAATTTGTTCTTGTTGTTATTCGTCCATATTCAGAAGATTAATGCCTGTAGTGAAAAACGAAGCTCCTTGAGTTCTTTGTGTTTTACTGTTACAGACGGAAAGTTACAGACACTCCTGTGGTGAAAAAGGAAGAAAACAATGTAATTTTGTTTTAAAAATTCTTTTCCATGAATACCACACTTAACACATAGTATCCCTAATGCTTAACAAACTCACCGGTCTTTTATTTTCTGGCCGCAGGATGATTCCGCGTCCTCGGAGACAAAATCAGAAGGTCAGGACCACCAGTCACCATCGTCCTCCTTTACGGTGACATTTTTCTGATCTTACATTTTGCACTTTTTAAATTTTCCATATTCTCTAATATGTCATTTTGTCAAATCCTAACATTAGAACCCTTCAAAAAACCATGGGAGAAGTCTGGCACCATCCCACGGTAAAGTGTTCAGACTCATTTTCTGTGTATTTGACCCACGGCAGTTAAACTCGACATATATTATCTGATACTGGTAAGCTACTTGGAGAAAAGGTTCATGGTTGCAGTAAATTAAATAGAAGATTTTTCTTGAGGTTTTCATGTATTGCATAACATGGCCTGTTAGGTCCTACATGTGCTATGAAATATCTCACAGAGGAGCACATAGATGAAGAAGGAAAAGAGATCATTACAGTAGTTTTCTATGCGAATTAGAATTAAAGGGCACTGTTATTCCCCACAGTAATTCCACTCCCAAGGGACAGGAGAAGAGTCCTACTACTGCCTCCGCTCCTCTGAACAGGTAGTCCTACTCCTGCAGTTGTTTTGGGAATGTGTTCGTACTTGTGTATTTTTGCTGGCCTAGTCATTCACTTTCTTGGCTTCAGTATCAGTAACTTGTTCTAATTCTTGCACAGACTTAATTTATTCTCAGGTCTGGATCTGTTTGATCTTGATTCTGATGTTTTCTATCTCTTGACTATATGAGCTTAAATTGGTCAAAAATCAAATGTTTCTTTCTTTTGTTTTACACTACTGCTAATGTAATTTAGCAAGAAAAGAAGCTTTTAGGCAGCAGTTTATGTCTGAGAGCCTTAATCTGCACATGCTTCCCACTGATTTTCGGCTAAATCGTTCATTTTATTGTGCTTTGGTACCAATTAGAGATGAGGCACTGATACAGACGTATGTGTTTCTGGGCTGATGAAAAGAGTCAGTTTTGCCATCTATTTAAGCTCATTCTCACCTCAAAATGAGCTTAAATGACTTCCATTTGCTTCTATTCACCTCCATTCCCTTCTCTCTCCCAGGCAAAGGCCAGGCAGCAGCGTGAGTGACTCGGGCTCCAAAGAGAGCTTTGATGTGGAGAAATTTAAGGAGGTTAGAAGCTCTACTGTCTGTATCGGTTATACAGGAGACAACATGGTACTAATCACAGATCAGAGGCTACAGGCACTCACTTTTTTTCTGTGATGACAGGAAATCCTGGAGGAAATGCGCAAAGAGCTGCAGAAAGTGAAGGATGAAATTATTGGAGGTCAGTACTGTAACTCAGACTTTTAACTTTTTTATAATCTCTGATTTAAAAAGCATCTCAGCTGTTTTAACTTTCACTGCTGATCTCTCACCCACAGCTCTGGTGGAGGAGCTGCAGAAGAGTGGCTCCCCTTAGTGGCCATTAGTGTTACCACAGCTCATGCATCGCATAGAGGAAGACCAAAGCACTGTCATAGGAGACCTAGACAAACCAGCGATGGGAACTAGCATACTGTATTTGAAAAAGGTGTTGCACATGCACATGAATATGCAAATTTTTGATAGATGCATTTCCTCGTTTTTCTGCTCCCCCAGCTGCGCTATATCTGTGGATCCCTCTCAATTTCTTTACCTCCCTACTATTCTTGAATGCCACCCCCTGCCCCTGTCTTATTTTTATATATTTAGTTTACAGGCACACTGGAAATGATCTCAGTACATTGTTATAATCAATGCATAATTAAATCTATAGGGTCTGATTAGCCAATTGAATCCTGCACTCTGATTGGCCGCTTGGATCCTACTCTCTCATTGGCTAGCTGTATTCTGCAGCTTGGATTGCTAGGTGATCATTTTACTCTGATCAGTTCCTCCCAGTTGTTTACTCTGTTACAACTACATAAAACATGATGTTTGTCTCTATAAATAAGCCCTGTCCTCTACATCCACTTGACTGAAATGAAAAGAGCACTTAAACGCCACTCTGCGTTCTTATGCCTTACCTATTACCAAAGGTTCTACATTATTAATCATCAAGACAATATATTTATCATACTAATCAACACATATCAATTATTTATTATGAATCCAACTATGAATTCAACGTCAACACCAGTATTATATGTGTTGGTAATTAAATACTTTTCCTGGTGAAAAGTTGATGCGTGATGGAAAATCGTAGATTTAAACTTTTCTTTTTTTTTCTCAGGGATTAGCGAATGCTAGTATATGCATCATTTGTTCCTTTTTACCTACATTTGTACATTTCCCAGTGACATCATGACTGCTGTCTAGGCTGCTGTTATTTGTTTTCACCTTTGTGCCTACATTTTGTCTAAAAATGCTTTTTGAATGCTGAATGTCTGGTTTTATACAAACTCGTACAGAAAAGTGGATTGTAAATGTCTTGGTGCGGTGAAATGATTGTATGTGTGATATATGTGCCAGACTTGGGTTTGCTCAAGAGTTCTTCTATCATTCATGACTTTCATGAGGCCCTGAAATACAATCACTATTTGTACCAATCCTGACTCTGTTTGTTCTTTCTCATCCAGAATAAAATGGTACTTGTATTTAAATACACACAGGGTCACACTCGGTGGCCTATTTTGCTGATGTAAATTGTTGAGAAAATCTGCCCTTAGCCAGAGTTACTGTTCAGTCAGTTTGTTGCTTCTCTCCAGTTCTTTAATTGCAGAAAAGCATCATGAAGCTTTGTTTTGCCCTCCTTGCTGATCCCACTTCCTGCCGTAGAAATAGTTTAACATTCCATTTTTTTCCAGTTGATCTTCCAGTTTTGTTTTATGCTACAAAACCAAATAATAAATAAGGCTGGAATGCAGTATTAAATTCACTAATAGGAACAGCTACTCTGTCCTTTAGTGGCAACCCACACAGCACAATGTTATTAATTCAACACTGAATTATGCTCAAATACAGTTATTTATCAATGTTGAACTTAAAATGATTTTTGGATAGATTGGTAACATTTATTGGCTACAAAATTCAAAAATTCTTTTACGGTTATTTTTTTTCCAACATTACAAAACCAGAAGCAAGTCAACACTGATATTACTGACAATATTCAGCACCGATGAATACTGATTTATGCTCAAAGCTAACAAAAAAACATGTAGGTTTTTCACCACTGAAACATTTATGCTCGGTGAGAACATACACTATACGGACAAAACTATTGGGACACCAGACCATTACACTAACAGGGACTTTGACATTGCATTCAAATACATAGACTTTAATATGGTCTCGCTTTGCAGTTATAACAGCTTCCACTCTTCTTGCAAGGCTTTCTACAAGATTTGTACCTATTCATTACGTTGAGCATTTATGAGGTCAGACACTGATGTTGGAGGAGAAGGTCTGGTTCACAAGCTCCGTTTCAGTTCATCCCAAAGCTGCTGGATAGGGTTGAGGTCAGGGCTTTGTGTGGGACAGTGAAGTTCTTCCACACCGAACTCCTCCAGCCATGTCTTTATGGAGCTCGCTTTGTGCACTGAGACACAGTCATGCTCGAATAGAAAAGGTTCTTCCTCAACTGTGTCCACAAAGTTGTAAGCCTGGCGTTGTCCAAAATGTCTTGGTCTTACTGAGCCATTTAGATTTATCTTCAAGTAAGGGCCCAAATCCTGAAAAACAGGGAAAAACAGTTGTCCCCATACATCTGTCCATTTAGTGTATTTTGCTGCGTCCCAAATCATAAGTATCCACTTGCCCCGAATGCACTTCTAAAGGGTGTCCACTAATTTTTTTTACACACTATAAGTGTGGCAGCATGCAGCTTGGGACACAGCCCGGATCACGTGGTATCTCAGCTGACTTGAATGTCCATAAACAGCTGCCAAGAGACGCGGGGCGGTTGTGCTGGGTCGCCTGGGGAGGAAGAGACCCTACTGATGGGTTTTTTTGTACTTTTCTGGTGACATTTTTGACACTTGCTTGTGTTTATCGCAGTAGCGTTGTGGTAAGAAGAGGGTGCGATCTGGTGTTCAGTCAGTTTCCTGTTTAATGTGCAAGCCTTGCAGTTTGCATCGAGTCCCAGCCCCTGAATTCTCTACTGGAGAGACCAACTTATCACTCACAACTGCTGTTTTGAGGGTACTGTTCAAGAAAAGGGCATCTGCTGTGGATATCTGGGTGTTTAAAGAGAGGTTTAGCTGGACTTTTCAACCATGTCGTGGCTGACCCTCAGGCTGGGCTCTCTCTCTCTCTTTATTACTCTTATATGTCTGGGGACGTCCTATCCTCTCCAAGGCGACCCGGATCTGAAGCCAATGAATCCATTTCTGGTTCGTTTTAGTTGGCACAACATCAGCTGTCCTCTCTGTAAAGCCCTCTTCACCGTCGTGGACGTTGCCCTTTTGGTAAGAAAGCTCCTCGCATTTTTTCTCTGGGTATCCCACTTAAAACAGATTAAAAACATTCAGAACAGGATACAATAAATGGACAAAAGTATCGGGGCACCTGTTTTTTCACGGTTTGAGCCTTTTATTTCCAGTGAAGGGTAATATTAATGCCTCAGTATACCTAGACATTTTGGACGCCATGCTTCCAACTTTGTGGCACAGATCAGGGAAGGCACTTTTCTACTCTAGCAAGACAGTAATGCACAAAGCAATCTGGTGTGGAAGAACGTGACTGGCCCGCACAGAGCCCTGACCTCAGCACCATCCAACATCGTTGGGGTAACCTCATAAATGATTTACAGAACAAATGGGCTCAAATTCTCACTCCAAAATCATGTGGAAAGGCTTCTAAGAAGAGTGGAAGCTGTTATAGCTGCCAAAAAGTGGGGGCCAACTTCATATCAAAGTCTGTGTTTGAAAGAAATGTCGTGAAAGTCCCTGTTGGTGTAATGGTGAGGCGTCCTAATAGTTTTGTCCTTAAAGTATATCTGCCAAAACCCGCTATGTGACGTGTGTTGCTGAGATGTTTTACAGAAATGAGAGGTGCCATTCAGTTTCACAGTTTGGGTGGTTGAGATCACACCCATCATGCTTTTGTCAAGCTGATTTTTGTTGTTGATGCAAGGTTTGTTTCTTGAGTCTTCAGAAAGAAAGAAAGGTCTTCTAGCTCTGAATGTTGTATAATTGATGTGCCTTTTTTTCTTTGCTCATCTTTCAGAGCGACACGAACACAGAGCATGTGGCTCATGTGGTTGGTGAAGCCTGCATTCGTCTGCACTTGGCCGAGGACAGAGTGTGCAGGCAGATCACAGAGCTCTTCCGTGATGACTTCATCCGCGCCCTTCAGGAGTCCTTTCTCTGGCCCTCAGAGGCCTGTGCTGTACTGGTGGGACCCAGCTGTGGTCATTTTGATATCTTTGCCCCCTGGAACATCACCCTGCCCAAGGTCCCTAAACCTCCAGTGGTTCCTCCGACACCACCCAAGCCCGGCTCGCCTCAAAGCCGAATGCTGTTTCTCACCGACATCCACTGGGACGCAGATTACACTGAGGGCAGTGCGGTCGACTGTAAAGAACCTTTGTGCTGCAGGAAGGAGTCTGGAAGGCCTAAGTGGAGGCACCATGGTGCAGGACATTGGGGCTCTTACAGCAAGTGTGACCTCCCTCTGCGTACAGTAGAAAACCTACTGCAGAATGTAGCCAAGGTGGGACAGTGGGACTGGGTCTACTGGACTGGAGACATTCCGGCTCACAACGTATGGTCCCAAACGAGGACCCAGCAGCTGAACGAGCTCACTACTGTCTCCAGGCTTATTCGCAAGTACCTTGGAACTGAGGTCACTGTATACCCAGCTGTGGGAAATCACGAGAGCACGCCTGTCAACAGCTTTCCTCCTCCATTTGTGCGTGGGAACCGCTCCTCTCACTGGCTGTACGACACTATGGCAGAGGAGTGGGCTCCCTGGCTGCCAGCTGAAGCCCTGAAGACCTTGCGGTAAGTACCATGCTGCTGCAGGTTTACTGGATATGAGATTGATATATTTATGTATGTATGGTCGCTAACTTCTTCTTTGCAGATGGGGAGGGTTCTACACAGCCCAAGTGCAACCAGGTCTGAGGGTGGTGTCCCTGAATATGAATTTCTGTGCAAGGGAGAACTTCTGGCTAATGGTGAACTCCACAGACCCAGCAGGCCAGCTGCAGTGGCTCGTACACATCCTGCAGGAGGCTGAGAATAAAGGAGAAAAGGTAGAGAAGTAGACCCTGTGGATTACACTACAGCTCAATACCCACACCCCATCTGAAGAAAACAGAAACTGGCCTTTGTTATTTAAAGTCAAGGTTCTGATTAGGAAATTTGTCTGAGTGGGCATTTCGTGATTCACAGCATATGATGCAAGTTAAATGATTTCGAAGAGGATCTTGATCTAGTTTCACAGGGCTACTGTAGGTCAGCTTGCTACTCTGAAGCAGAACATCAGGTCTTTGCCAATGTTCTGTACCTTGTTTTGACAGGTGCACATCATTGGTCACATTCCCCCTGGACTCTGTCTAAGCAGCTGGAGCTGGAACTACTATCACATCGTTAACAGGTCAGTATTATGCTGAACCTGTTGCTGTAGTTACTGCTAATTGTACAGTTCTGTATCCAGCTCTGCCTCGCTGCTATAACACCAGAGCAAGACTTCAGATCTGGACTTTTCGGCACTTCCTTGTTGCAGTTCCCCTTGGAGGATTTAAAACACTTGTCAATTTTTATTTTTGTAACAGGCCGTCATGTGATTCTGGAAATGCCTAACGTCTTTTCTGTTGCTAGGCTGGTGCATGTGATTCTTTGGTTAATTATTTGTGTTTGTGTGTTTGTTGTTCTCACTTTTAATGTTATGTCATTTTAAAGTTTGACCCTTTTTTATTTTACTAGGTATGAGGGCACTATAACTGGACAGTTTTTTGGACACACACACCTTGATGAGTTTCAAATGTTTTACGACGAGGAGACGATGACTCGTGCTGTGGGTGTGGCCTACATTGCCCCAAGTGTTACCACCTTCGTTAACCTGAATCCAGGTGCGGATAAAAGATATGGTTTTGAGCAATGTTTTAAGGGTTTTTTAATGCTGCAGCACAAAAATGTGATTATTTGTGCATATATATACAAAATAAAATGTTTGTGTATGTATAATTTTCATCTTTTTGTTGTCCAAGGATACCGTGTGTACCATGTTGATGGCAACTATCCTGGCAGCAGCCGCTTTGTCTTGGATCACGAGACCTTCATTATCAACCTTACATTAGCTAATGGTTATGAGAGAGGCTCCAGTCCTGACCCAGACCCAGCCTGGACTCTGCTGTATCGGGCCTCCCAGGCCTACGGTGTATCCAGCCTGTTCCCATCCAGTTGGGACGCTCTGATCCGAGTCTTCCTTGCTGATGACCGAGTCTTCCAGCAGTTCTGGTACTTTAGGCACAAAGGCCATGTGTCCGCGCCCTGCAAGGACGTTTGTAAAAGTACTCTGATCTGCTTCCTGCACAGTGGCCGCTATGACCTGCTGGAGCGGTGCGATCTACTGTTCGGAGCTGAGGGACAAACAGCACAGTCTGTCAGAAAGACGCTCTGCTGATTTGCCTGATGGCCTTACTGGATTGCAGCAATCACTAGGATCAAAGAGACAGTGGCCAAGCTTGTGATTTCCATGCATTAGACACTTGCATTTCTGTTTCCTGTAGAAAAGAAACTCACTGAGCAATTGCATTATAACTTCTGGAGTGTGTAGCATTCGAGTATAAGGTCATGACTTATTCCAAGATTCTTTCTCTTTGGTTTTCCTGTGCACATCTGCCAACAAACTTGCCACCAGTTATTTTGATTGACATACCTCATGGTTTTGTTATAATGAGGAAAGCCGGGTGATTCTAATCAACTGCATTAAACAGGCAGTAGACTAATGCAGGCAATATTGTTGATGGGGATACTGATATCCCCATATAATATAATAATTTAAAAGTCAGGGTATACTGCACTTAAAGGAGAACAAAACCTCACTCTGAGACATTTTGTGGAAGTTATGTAAAGGTCATGGTATAGAAACTGTTCTCTCATGTTTGTGCTGCCTCTAGGGAGTCTCATTTCCTAACCAAGTGGAGTGATACGGTTTGGACTATGTTCTTTTGCACAATTCTGTAGCTTTACTGATTCAGTTCAAGTTCACTGTCGACTGTTTGCTGTGAATAAGTGTACACAACAGAATGGTTTTTCACACGTTGGCCTGACCCTTGACAGACATATCTAGGTCCCAGAACGGCTCGTTTCTTCTGTGGTTTGCTTTGTAGCTACACACTCAGTAGAGGAGGAGTGCACTGGATGTGATGAAATGTTGATTTAACTGGTGTAGACTTTGAATGAATGATTAAATTATTTTTCTGTTCAGCATTTCATTTACCGTTATCTTTGACTCTTGCACCTGAAAGAGCTTGAAAGGGGAATTCCACAGAAGTTTTCTACATAATTGAGATGTAAAGTCAGGTGTTTAAACATGAAAAGGTGTACTGGAGAGCACCTGATCAACTCGGCTTTCCACAGTGATAGAAACCAGGGGTTGCAGCTCAAACATAGTCATTTTATTTGCAATCCAAAATGACAAACGAGCCGACATGTATTCATACAGAGTTTTTATCAGTTAAGTTGAAAGAAAAGTAGTGGTAAGTCAGAAAAATATTTTTGGGGGACTTTTTCCCTTAAAAATCCAGCACATAGCAACATGAAAATATCTAAACAAAATATCTGGGATAAGTCAGGATATGAGTAACCATGTCATATAATAACGGATCAATAATGTTCTGTGTGGTAGCATTAAGGGACACTAAATGCTTCAGATGTTTGATTACATTGTGCGAACAACTGTAACCCAGTCAGTTTCTTTAAATGACTTTAGATGAGACTGACACATCACTGAAGTTCCCTTTTAAAAAGGAGATGTGGACTGGCCTTTTGCTTACCTGGCACAACATGTGTGGTAGGGTCATTAAAAAAAACTACCATTAGTGTGGATAGCCGCCACTAGGGGTCAGTAATGGACACTCATGTCCAAAGCAGACATACTTAAGTAATCGTAAACCCTTTAGTAGTGTGATCAGATTTGCACCTTCCTTTTGGAACATGTGGTCACATGTTAACAGAAGGGCCAAGTAAAACTGAAACTGGAACACTGATTATTCTGGGCTTTTCTTAGTCAAGTTAACCTCAAGCCATTCCATTTCTAATGGGGGAAAAAAAAAGAGTAAGATTTGCTTAAACCTTTACAATATTTATAGTCATATCTCAATATACTCCAAAGAGTGGCTCAAGTGTTCATTCAGCAAGTCTATGTATACAAACAATTTCTACACAAAAGATTCACCTTGATTTTTGGTCCATGCTTTACAAGTTGGAGAAGCATAAAATGGTTTGGATTATTTACATAAAGACATATGCAAAAATCACTTATTATACAAAAGTCACCGTTATATTAGGTCTATGGGCTATACAAAACATATTCTTTGCACAAAATCCCTCTCACAAAGAGATCTCACCAGCTTTATTATTGACAGGTTCAGTCCCTTTCAAAACCCCGTTTACAGGCTCTGTTCTTTTTATGCAAATTTGCTGTTGCCGGCCATGCCCCACTCATCCCAAGCTTAAGCTGGCATTTAAATTCTGGATTTTACACATTAGAATCCCTGTCCATTACCAGTGCTAAAGAAAGTGTTATTTATTTTCTTTAATCCATTCAATCTGTGACAGTGGTTCTAGCCTGTATGGTGACCAGGCAGAAGGAAGGGAGGGAAAAAGAGCGAGATCCACAGTAGATGGACAAAAGTATTGGGACACATGAAAACACGTGAGAGAGGCAGAAAACTGGCGCTATCCAGCCCTATTTGTTCGAGCCCGAGTCGGACCCAGTGCAAGATGAACACAACACTTCATGTGTGACTTGCCTCTGCCTGTAGCTATAGGGCTCTGTGTCTTATGCATGCTTGTAAAACCAGCACACCAAAATGGTAGATGTTTAACTAATCTAGGGGGCTCGACAGATAAGGGGTGGTTCTATGCAAATTTCCTTAGTGTGACATCACAATAAGAGAGCAATCCAAAAAGCTCATTTTGAAAGGGCCTGAAACTGTGGAGAATAAAGGTGGTGAGATCTTTTTATGTGATTTTCTGCAAAGAACTTCATGAACATGTTTTGTATAGCCCATGGACCTATTATAACTTCTTTTTAAAATCTACGTTTTGCATAATATGTCCCCTTTAAACTGAGGTCTACATTTGACTTTATTCCAATACATAAAAATCATATCTGGAGGCAAAGCCCAGTCAAGCTGATTGGCTTCAACAAGGACTTACAAGTACTGCACCATTATAAGCAACTGGTGAACCCTTCCTCTCAGTCTGTGCCCTTAAACATGATGGTTCATCACATCATATGTGAAACTTCCCTTTTTAAGATGTAAAAAAAAACACTGCAGGCTACGAATGGCTCTGTGAAAAATCTTTATACTGACGGTAAGGTACGGGAATGAATTTCGAACTAAGCCATTCAGTCCACATGTTTGCTGCCAGCACTCTTGAATCAAGTCATTAAAAGTGTGAATACTTTTTGCAAGTGTTTTGTGTTCTAGATGAGAGCAAAAATGTGGATCCTCTTGCAGACTTCAGGGGGTGCTGGGGTGTGGTGTCTTCTGCATTAGAGCTTTTCTCAAGGGTCAGTGAATGACACAGTCACACCAAAGTCCTCCTTGTAGATGTCCCAGGTTTTGGACTTGTGTGGGTTGTCCAATTCCTCCCTTGACAGATATAGCCTGTAGAGATCAGAACATTGGAATGCATGAAGAAGAAAAAGATTCTAAGAACAGAAATAAGGCAACAAGCAAGTACCAGGCAGTGGATGACAGCAAAAACGGCCCTACCTGTTGTTCTCTATAAACGAAGTGTTGAACCAGAAATAGAATGGACAGTCCTCATATCCTTTCGGAAGACCCTGGTCATTGAGAATTGAGAAAAGGTTAAACAAGTGATTTAACTCCAAAAACCTTCCTTATTATTGCATTATAACAGACTTACAGCACTGGATTCAAACATGACCTTCACGTCTCCACACACCATTGGCCCGTCCTGTAAACTGATCACTACTTCATTGTTTCCAGCATCTGGGAACACCTGGTAAAATATGAAAACATGGTCCATGAAGTCACTCAAAAGAAAAAACACAAAGTACAGGGGGTTCCTCAGGCTACGACAGTCTCAACTGTCAATCTCTCACTCAGTCTCAAGAGTGAGAGATACACTAGATGAGCAAAAGTATTGGGACACACATGATAAAGGCAGGAAACAGACTCTATCCAGCCCTATATGTTTGACAAATCAGACACAGAGCAAGATGAACACAACACTTCATGTGTGACTCGCCTCTGCCTGTAGCCACAGGGCTCGGCGTCTTATGCATGCTCGTAGCCTGCGGAACAAAGTACAGGGGTTCCGCAGGTTACGATAGTCTCAATATGCAACGTTTCAGGTTTCCGACGCTTGCTTCCCGTAACTAGTTTGGTTGCGCAAGGCGGAAGAATACGCACAATACGCAGTAACGCGGCATGTGAGTGAGGGAGTTGGCGTCCCCCAGTACACTTACCTACGCCAGTTTTTAAGTCATTTTTGTCATTTTTTCTGTTACTATTGCTTTTCTGTTTCTGTTACTTCTGTTATTTACATGCTTTTCCTTTTTACGTTGTCTTGTCCTGTCTCGTTTAGGGGTATTATTGTTCTAGTTCTGTCCCGTTTGGCACTAGTGTTCTGTTCTGCTCGTGTTACACAATGGTCCTGGAGGAACATTGTTTCATTTTTACTATGTAATGTGTAAATGGTAGAAATGACAATCTACTTGACTTTTTCCGTGGCTTCATTGTGTTTTTATGTTCTAGATTATGATTTCACAGCTGTGTTAGGATAAGAAAGTGACTTAGGCTAGGGTGTGTTTACACTTGCACCAAAATTCAGGTCACTGTTGAAGGAACGGATCTGTGTGACTCGAGGACCCCCTGTATACAGTATAACCAGACCCTCCTTATCCAAACAGACCATATGATACCAGTTTCAGGTCTTTTAAGGGTGCGCTTACCACACAGTTCTCCTGCTTGGCGCAGACACACTGAAACACCTGTTCCTTCTTTACTATGATCCGCACCTTCAGGTCACTGCCATTGCCCTTTCCCACACCTGCACACAAAATAACACCTCACAGTAAATCTGAACAAACACTACTGTTCAAACATTTGCCATCTTTGTTGTAAAATCAGTTTAGTTGCAGATACATGTATTAAATGATACTCCTACAATGCTTGTATTCTACAGCATAATAATAAACAAAGAGATAGAAAGCATTATTATATTTTATGAGACCAGAATGATTAAAAAAAACCATTGACAGCTCTTTAAAAAATTGAGATTATAGACTCATGTTCATGACAGTTATTCCAGAACAGAAAAAAAATACTGAATAAAACAAATAATTTCTGATGTCAAGTTTATATTTCAATTTACAATTAGAGCCCAATAAGCCCAGTGACTCCATATTTTATATACTATATGTACTTTCATTAAAAAAGTAATTCATAGTATGTGGCTATGCATTCTTATTTACATTTATGGCATTTATCAGATGCTTTTACCCAAAGCGACTTCCATTCAGTAACTACAGGGGGCAGTCTCTCTGCAGCAACTAATCAGGGACCCAGTGGTGGTGTGCTGAAGGAAGGATTCGAACCCATGACCTCTTAGTTCGGAGGCAAGTATCCTACCCACTGAGCTACCTCCACCAATTACTTAAAAATGAGAAGTTTCTGAGGTCGGGATTACATCTCTTGAGTGTTCTTGTGCATTTTAGCCTATTTAGCCTAATTTAGTCCAGAGGGTTTCCATACACACGTGATGTGGGTTTTTTTCTTATAGATTGTTTTAATATTGTCTTAAAATGTTCAGTGTTACTTTTCCTTCTCTATTGTCATTATTATTCTCCATGTGAGCCCTAGCTTTTGAAATCTAACGTATGTAGTCCCCATCCATGGAAATCAAACTGTATTGTCCTGTGCCCTTACCTGCGACTGAGTGGATGCGAAAGCTCTTTATTTTCAAGCTCTTCGAAGGAGGCAGCTGCCGGTTATACTTGTTCTTCATGACCTCATAGTACCCAACGTATCTGCTCTGCAGTTGCGGAAAGAGAACTTGTTTTACAGAGTTTAAGAAAACAGTCAGCGCAGACAGAAGTCAGCATGACTCACCTGAGACGGAGTTTCAACACCTTGGAACTTGGAGCTCATGCTCTTGTCGGTGCGTCTCTCGCCGAAGTAGTCCAGGCTGTCCTGTGCGATGCAGCAGAAAAGAGGGAAACTAAGGGAGCAGTTTCAACATTCTGGATTTACACTCATACATTCAGCTCTATTGAAGTACAATACCTCAGCACTCTCAAACTGATCGCTGTCAATCAACCACGTACACACCAGAGTTCCTGTTCGCCCTGTCACAGCAGAAAAAGTTCTCAGACACTGCCAGCACAAACTACTGAAGAGGTCCTATCTTTTAAATGAGGATTTATAATATACTACACAATATTCCTCTTACTCCAAATACTCCAAACCAAAAGTAGCTAATAAGTAATTGAAGTGTTTAGCCACCAGGCTAGTAGCGTGCAAACTGCATTCCTAAATCCCAAGGCACTTTGAGTCATCTAATCTAAAATACACTTGCATATGTGGGATTGTTTGACGTACAACTTTGTCCAAAAAAGCCTTTTGTCTGCACATTCCTTTAGATAGCAGTACAGCAGTATATAAACGTTTAAATATCCTTGTTTTTATTTTACATGTTCATAGATAGACTTACATATCGTCTACAGGGCACTAATTTAAATATGTGTATTTCAGTGCACAATTTCTATTTATTTGCTGAATTTACAGAGACCAATGATCTCTCAGAGGGGGCCAAACCTTGAAATCACATACACTACCAGTCAAAAGTTTGGACGCACCTTCTCATTCAACCTTCTCGTTTTTATTATCGGCTTCATTGTAGATTAATACTGAAAACAGCACTTATTGCTCTGATGGCAGCTTTGCACACTCTTGGCATTTTTTCCACTCAGATTCATGAGGAATCGGCCTGGAATGGTGGTGGAGTTCTTCCTCAAGAGTTCATTAAGAAGGCAAGAAATTCCACCGTGTTTGAGATCATCAGTTGTGAGTCGGGTTGGTACACAGTTAGTGATCCTGTTCCACTACGGTTCTACTGCACATTATGGCAAGAACCAAGACAACAGTCCATCATTATGACCTTATTACGGAACCTCTTCTGGTTTGTATAACTTGTTTTTTGTTTACTCCATAATTCCAAGTGTTCCTTCATCATTTAGTTTGTTTTCAATATTAATCTAGTGTAGAAAACAAAGAAAAAAAACACTGAATGAGAAGGCGTATCCAAACTTTTGACTTGTAGTGTAAGCAAATCTATTACATTTTACTTGATGCATCTTGATGAGTCACATGCCTGATGACTTAGGTGTGTAGTTTGTACAAAGCTGTAATATTAGCTAGGCATCCATTACTTGTTAGCTACGTCAGCAACATGGCTTCTGTGCAAAGCAGCATATTTTGGACACTGAATATGTCTTGGCTAATGGATTGTATCTGGGTTGAGAAGATGGTATAAATGTTCTATTTGGCTGAATCAACTGAATTTAGAAAAACTTTAACAGCTAAACTCAAATTGTGTTTGAGGATCAAACAGAAAGCATGAAGTTGTATCACCTTTCCCCCCTTTGCAGTGGATGGCTATGACGTTGCTCGGATCTGCAGCCATCCACTCCCTCACGCTGGCGGTGTAGCTCAACATGTCCCTGTGAGCAACATGAGTCATCACCACAACATGGCAGAAACATCATCTGGAGCTGAAAAGTGAAAAAGAGGAATCTGAAAAAAGCGTTTCTCATTACTCACTGTAATAACGGCACGTTATGGTCATCAATCATCACACGTTCCACTCTGTAATGGAAGAACACCGGATCATAGGATTTTTCACCTGAAAGACAAAAAAACCCCCATAAAAACAAAGACAGATGCTGTACTCCATCTTACTCAATTGCACACTTGAATGAAATACACATAGCAACACACAATAATGCACTTACTGCAGAGATTGTAAACTTTGTAATGATCCGAATGCTTTGTGTCCAGGAATCTGGCAACTTCCTAAAAGGAGACATGTTTTATTCCATTTATAGGAAACCATGGAATGGTTCAATAATCATTGATTATTCCTTCTTCCACAACTGTCCTTCCAATCAAATACTTACTTTGATAGGATTCCTGTAGAGCGCCTGTTTTCCAGAGGAGGGGAAGGACATGGCAATAACTCTGTCTGAGTCAGCAAAGCAGAAACATTCCTTACATGCCTTTTCAGCAAAGAAATCAATGAACATAAATGAGTGTTTAAAATAAAGGAAACCTGTGACGTAGGTGAGATCCAGATCAAATCCATCCTTTTGGTACCGCCTTTTGTTTTCGGATACCTGTGAGGTAAAGGGGTCACACAAATTGTGATATAAGGAGAATAGAAATCCATCTAAAAAGCACATTAAGATTTATATAGATTTTAGGAACATCCCATAAATGAATGGTTTCATATAAATGGCTGCACGTCTAATTGTCAAAATTTTAAAACACAAATGTTTTCATTTTCTGAGGAATCTTAGATCCTCACCATTCTTCTGGTGACCTTCTCCAGCTCTTTCTTCTGAGAGGCCAGGCGAAACACACGCACCAGTATGACTATTCTCAAAGCCCTCAGAAAGGTTACCAACCTGTTGACAATAGTAAGAGTGGGTCACATGTTTTCCCAATAAAAGATCAATGAAATTTAGTAAACGATACTAATATCTGTGTGAGGTACAGCAAAGGTCCTTGATCTTTTTAATCACATTTTTACTTAAGAGCATCTTCTCTGTACTTTTCTTACTCCTGCTAATCTACATTATCAGATCGGCGCATCACTAAAATACATTTACATTTACATCATGAGTGACATAGATTCACAAAACCCATGTGGAACATCTGAGATCGATCTGGAATCTCTCAGAAGGCTAATCTGCACAGTACAGGCTTCTGAATATCTGACGGAATTTCAACAGCCAACACTGAAATAGTGATTGTGTTCAACTCTACTGAGATATACAGGAAGAACCATTAGCAGGCTTGAATGAAAACTAAGGAGAGGATGAATGAGACGGACATTAATCCAAACACAATAAGACTATAAAAGACTAACGATTACTGATCAAAACAGGACGTCTGTCAGGTTAAAGTAAACATGAATCTTGAAATGGCACCTGGGAATGAGTTTCGTCCCAGAGAGCTCGCTCAGCGTATAGACCATAGTCACAACCAGAGTGATGATTACGATGCACGCATCTATGATGTTCAGCTTGGAGCTAAAGTACACTTTAAATCTGAAACAAGGAGAGGAGAGAGTTCTTAAACCAGGGGTGTGGAACTCCAGTCCTGGAGGGCCGTGGCCCAGCATGGTTTGGTGATTTCCTTGCTCAGAAACACCTGGTTTCACCTCAGCAGTTAATTGCCAGGTTTAGTGAATCTGTGAGGAGGAGAACCATCAAACTGTGCTGGACACTGGCCCTCCAGGATTGGAGTAGGACACCCCTTAAAAAGGAGTGTGATTTCAAAGCAAAAACACCCAAACCCAGTCTAACCAGGGGCCTTAGAGACATTTAAAAGGGCCACTTCAGCAAAAAAGGAAAAAGCTATTTTTATTACCATCAGTTGTAACCTTTCCTACTTCCCTCTTATAGTGATGCCACAGTAGTGTTTAGATGGTTAATCAAGGTCAATGTAGGTGTGCCCCAAGGCACAATGTCCAATGCACAAAGGACATTAAGGCCTAATTGTGTATCTTAATTGAGATTTTTCCGTCTATATGACTAATTGAGAAGGAAGCATAACTAATGTCACTGCTGCGAAGCATATGTACTTATTCATACCTACATCAGTGATTTCTTCATTATCGTTCAGGATGATTCACAATTCTTGAGTACTTTTGCATCATGCATGATGTACAATTACGATAAACGAGGGAGGATAACACAATCATGAGATCTGTGAAACTGATTAGGTTGAGGGAAGCAATACTGCACTATACAGTATAACATGACATGATTAAATGCTAGGTTTGGGTCAGTATGCCTCTTTAAGTTCCAAGTAACAGTTGGAAAACCCATAAATAGCTTTGAAGTCACAAAACTATTGTATTATTAAGCAAGTGTGTGATGATTTAGGAATGCAGTTATAAACTTAGGAAATACACTCTCATTACTTATTAGCTTAATAGATTTGCAGATCCAGTGCAAAACCACACACAGAATGACTTTTGGAGAAGTTTTCTTTACATTTGTATATGTGGTCTATATAACCGAGGGACTGGAAACAGCACACTGTCAAATAAATGTGTCACTCTGGTCAGACAGGAAACTGAACAGAACACCACATCCTGCCAGAACTATAACACAAACTCATCAGGAATGAAAAACTAGTACCTTTCTTTAAAAAAAAAAAAAAAGTTGTACTCTATTTTCTTGCTTAACATTAAATGAAGGGCACGTGTATGACATCACATAGTGTATGTATACAAATACACACACAGACCAAACTTAGGTTCACAGAACTATTAGAAAAGGAATCATATTGAGCCATGGTCTCTCTCACTAACCCCTCTACATAGACCCTCAGCAGCACATCCATGACGAAGAAGAAGGAGATGAGAAGAGAGATGATCTCCAGAGGGGTCCTCACTGTGTCAATCTGTTCGTGCAGGGACAGGTCGACAATCACCAGGACAATGTCCACTATGATGAGCACTACTCCAAACACACTGGAGAAGACGGGTAATACTTCATATAAGCTCATTTTACTGACAAAATATTGACGTTTCTAAAGAACTGTGGTGTATTTAAATGATCAGGGCAGGCTGTTTAACTGCTGAATCATAGCGACAGCGGAATATCAACACTCACCGAAAACCAAAAGACATCACAAAAGGAGCTATTGTTTTCCTAATGCGGCTGCAAGACAAACAGAAGGTGGCGAGTGAACGTCTAAGGTCATTCCGTTCTCTGTTCTTTCAGCTGAGGGATAAACAAGCTCTTACTAGTACAAAGTGTTTGGCTCCTCAAATCCTTCTTTGCCATCATCAATCTGGACCTGAGCTTCTTCCATTGTACCGTTCCTAGGCACAAAAAGAAGGACAGACAGAGATAGACAGAGAGAGAAAGAGTATGCTCCATCTGATTAGTGAATTCAGCTGCTTTAAGGTGTACATATTGCTGACACAGGCATTCAGTTGTGCCCACACAGCTTGTAAAAGCACCACCAAGAGAACGGGACACTCTGGAGCAGCCACACATTAGCCTCCAGGAATAATGGGCAGTGGAACTGCATCCCTTGGAGTGATGGAGCTTTTTAATACCTTTAGGGTCTGTTGAATATCCAGAACTAATGTAGCATCAGTACCCGACCTTACTAAAGCCTTTGTGGCTGAATACAGTCCTCACAGCAATGGTTAAACACCTAGTGTAGAACCTTCCCAGTGGAGTGTAGTCTATTCAAGCCCTGGATGCCAGAAGAAATGGTGGCTGGAACAGCTGTCCACAAACCTTTGGACATGTAGTGTAACTGGCACAGCCCAGATCACCCACAAGCCCAGAGATTCAGAGGTTCAGTGGAGAATCACATCTGATTACAGTAATTTAGGATCTGCCAAAGCCAAATAGTCCGCAATCATGTTATTAACTTATCCCCTGTAAACTTACACTTCAGGAGTGTAGTTCAAGCTCTATATAGATTGGTAGGATCCCATATTATCCTTTCTGTGATCATTCTTACACGTTATGCATATTTCTGAGTGCAATTAAAAAAAAAAAAAGATGGATGTTCATTGTAGTAGTTTATAGAGGTGCATAATTAGAGATAGAAAAGAATATGATTGCTGTAGAAACTGGAGAGCAAAGGTCGTACTGGCCGGTTAAGCCGTAGTCATGTAATTGAATGTTATTCACTCACCCATTAACCTCTTTGGATTCCGACCCAGGGTAAAAACGCGCCGACGACATTTTAAAGAGATTTTTTTTTTTGTTTTTGCTTGTCTCCTGTTCTGTACCATGAGAGGAAAAGCAACTTTAAACTTGATAAACTGTTTCACTTATTAGGTTTTTAACAGAAAAATACAAAACGGATTGTCGAAGGGATGATATATATAGTGATTTTTGCTCTAGATGAAGTGATCTCTAACCTCCAATCACCAAAATGCAACAACAACAAAAAAACCCAGCCAGTGTCTTCACCCTGTGACAAACCTTTTTTTTTTTTTTTTTTACTACACAGTTACCTTGAATCTGTACCAGAGCTGCTGGAGTCTTCTTCTGCAATTTGGGCCTATGAAAAGAAAAAAAAATATGCATCTTTTACCCCTTAATCTACAGGACTCTGCAGATGCACCAAATGTAAGAACAAATAGTCAAAGAGCAACCAGAAGTCTAAAATAACTCGTTTTAACAAGTTCTAAGACTTAAAGGTTTTAGTACAAACTGAGAAAAAAAAAGTTACAAACCAGAACCAATGCCCGACCGCGGAAAGGTAGTTTTTCTCCTCCTTTTTGCACTCCTTCTCTCTCCTGCTCTTCAGAAAAAAAGCCACAGTCACTCACTCCTCCGTGTTTTCTTCATGAACTGCTACATTTCACAGCGTTCCTCGCAGTCTTGTGACTCGGGGATACTATAAGGAAACCGGTTCAAAGGTTCATGACGCTTTTTGTTTCCTTTCATCCGCACTCATCCGCCCATTCCCTGCAAACCTAGCGGATTTTTATCTTCCACGCAATATCCCCCATCCACCCACCCCCACCAAAACCAGCACCGCCCAGCAAAACCAGACCAGCTCAGACCCGCATTCTCCACAAGAGGTCAACAACAGCAGCGAGAAAACATCTCCACACGGACTGAAAATCTCGGATTAAAAAATCAAATCCAGAATGTTTTTTGTGATTTTTTGTCACCTCCTCCCACACAGGCACGCACACACGCACGCACGCACACACACACGCACGCACGCACACACACACACACACACACACACACAGTCTTTCTTGCAAAACACTTCCTACATGAGAACACATTCAGCAGAACTGCTTCTTTATCACAGCTTCTTAATGACAGAAACGACTTGTGCTTTAGGCACTTAGTCATTATTAACAATTAAAATTTAAAAAGAGTTTAGAGCACCTTAATAATAGAAAATCTGTGTACATCTGAAATGTCATTAGTATATAAACTGACTACTTGTTTAATATTTATCTCTTTTATTATATCAGAGTAGAAACTTTATTTTATACCAATAAAGTAAAGGGTCAATATTTTCAAGGGTACAATATTTTCCACGTGTGTTTAAAAAGAGTTTGATAAAGCGATTTTAACTTATTTTAACTTTTAAACTTAGTTTAATTTGTAAAAGTCCCAACCACTCAATAATTTGAAGCTTTTTTTCTTTGATCTTTTTCGCAAATCTGCATTGATCTGACAATCTGATTGGCTTTCTGAATACCGCAGTCTGATTGGCTACCTGAATCATGCTTCGTGATTGAGTCATATTATCTGATTGGATAGCTGTACCCTGCAGCGTCATCAGTTCTATCCTCCGAATTTTTGGCTTAGTAAATCCTGCACTCTGATAGGCTAATTCAGTCCTGCACTTTTGCTAAATTAATTTTACAATCTGATTTGCTACTTTAATAATGAACTCTGTTTGGCTGTCTATATGAATGTATATTGCAATCTGATTAGCTAGCTGAGTCCTTGAGATCTGATTGAATACCTGATGCCTGAACTCTGATTGGTTAATTTAGTCCTATCTAGTCCTTAGTCCTAGATTAGCTACCTAAATGTTGCAGTTTCAATGGCTAAGACCTGTAGTGTGATTGGTTACTTCAGCACTTTATTGGCTTTTTGAAATCTGCCCGGTTAGTGAAATCTTGCGATTTTGTTTGTCTGTAACTTCATTGGCCATCTAAATGTCGCACTCTGAGTGACTATTTGAATCATGAGATCTGATTGGCTACCTGAATTTGCAAACTGACTGGAAAGCTGACCCCTGTGCTGTGGGTGGGCAATTCAGTCCTGCTCTCTGATAGGCTGATAAAATCATTATCAGCTCATTTAATCTTGCAGTCTTATTTTAGTTCTTTTCTGCAATCTTATAGTTCAGTCTTGCCATCTTAATGGTCAATTCAGTCCTGTCCTCTGATTGACTACCTGAATCATATGATCTTATTGGTTAGCTGAAACTTACTATCTGACTGACCATTTGAATCCCATGATCAGGTTTACGGTCTGAATCCTGTGCTTTGATTGGCTAGTTCAATTGGATCTAAGTGTTCTGATTGGCTACTTGAATTTTGCAACTTGTTTAGGGATTCCATTGTTCAAGAGGTGGTGTTGGACCTTAACCAAGCCTCGAAATGTTCAGATTTCTGTCTCCCACTAACCTAAAGTTAATGTTGATAGCAAAATGGTGTATTGGTGAAACTGTTTGTGTCTTTGGCTGGATTTTCATCCCAGCAGTATACGTTTCCTGTGTGGGTTTTATTTAGGTGCTCACTTTTTCTTTCATGGAACGTGGACAATGGATTATTGTACAATTACGCAGTTCATTATAAATCATTTCTGATACCCATCGACCTAACAACGGCTGTTTGCCCGGTCATACGTTACCTATTTTAATCAGTTCAGAAATCTGGAGTTTGGCATATTTCAATATGGTACAGCATGAATGTATTTCTATTATTAGTGTTACAGTACTTAGAAATGTCCATTTCACAGTATGCCAAGACAATAACTGTTAAAAGTTGTTACTAGATGTAACAAAATTGTACAGTTAATCATAACAGTTAATGTTATAGGTACAAAAAAGTAGATTAAACAAAAAACAGTCGGATTGAACTCTACGCAGCTTAATCATTTTTGGTTTTGTTTTTAAGAAAATGGATTTATCAGGAACAGCGCTGTCCTGGAAGAGGCCAGTGGAATGTGAGGAATGGGAAATGGCGAAACCCTTTCTTTGGATTTAATATAGAACATGCGGAACAAACTGCCCCTATAAATAATGGGAATAAAAGCGTAGAAGGCGTTCACACCTGAGCTCCCTGTCTGCACAAGGCACAGCTCTTTGGAGATGAAGCTGGGTGCGTGTGTTTCAAACTACACTCTCTAATACGGCCTTGAAACACTTGTATTTAGGCCGTTTTCTGATTTTGGTGAAACTTTGAGCTCTTGAAGGTTGTCATGTCAGAGCTGCTACTCTTTCTCTTGGTGTCCTGTTGGATTGCGTCATCAGGCGGCTCGGTAGGAGATGTTCTCTTTCAAGTTCAACATGCTGCTGGTAAAATTCCTGATCTTGATGGTGTGTGTTGTGTGTAATTGAGGGAGATGATGGGTGTCAGTTGGAGTTGTCTGAGCTGAGAGCGAGCATACAGAAGCTTGATCAGGCGCTGCTGCTTGGCGAATGGAAACTGGCACATATGCGTGCCCACCGCCGTCTCAAACCGGTGCCCAAAACAGAACCGTGGGCAAGCCAGAACGAGACCACTGAGCCATTATTACCAAGCACGGGGGGAAGCTTACTAGTTCATGACAGAGGTGAGAGACTGCACCATTGTCAGAGGGTAGGAATACATTTTGGCAGACAGGTAAGATGTATCTTGTTTTATCCTCTCCAGATTGCTCTGAGCTGTTCGAGAGAATAAGACCAGCGAGTGGGTTCTACCGGATCAAACCCAAAGCGTCCCTCGAGCCCTTCCTGGTGTACTGCGACATGGAGGACGGGGCGGGTTGGACCGTGTTGCAGAAGCGCCGCAATGGCAATGTGGATTTCAACAGGTCAGGTGCAATGATGAGTTTAATTAAATAAAAGTTGGCAAATTGTTTTATAATGTTGATCTTACTTTAAGGGTTCAGCCTTATCTAGCCTTGTTCTTGCTTTTGATTCACATTTTTATGATTTTATTCACAGAAAGGGGACGTAAAGCCTCTCTTTTCTCCTCTTATTAAACAGGCTGTTCTTGTTACTGTGCCTTTTTCTTTGAGCTCTGTTCTGATTGGCCTGGATTGTGAGTCATTTGGAAGAGACTAAAACACTTTTTGTAACTATACTGTGAAATGGGCGGGGCTAAACATGTTTAGTTTGAATAGGCTCATATACTGTTTGTGATTGGTAAGTTTTTGTGACACCATAAAACAGGGAAGTCAAACAGACCTGTTTTTCAACTAAATGTGCATGTACCGCATGGACATGTGGGTAAATAGTATGATTTGAAATGTTAACAGTGTTTGTAGCCCATCAATCTGTTTTACTTAAAAGTAGGAAAAGAAACATTTGCCCTGATGTGGGTCCTCTGTAGCAAGTGCATATAAGGAAGTGAAACGATGATTTACTCACTACTAGAAATACCCATTTTTTGCAATGTGCATGTTGCTTTCTTCAAGCTCTTAAATTCACTTTGCATATGAGTATGCTTTTTTTAGTAGTCCTTGGTTAACCACATGGCCCCCTTGTTGGTGATATGAGCCAGTCATTGTGTTTCCTGTTTCTGAGTGTGTTTCAGTAGTATACTGATAGATAAGTGAAGCAGATCTAATGAGTCCATTGACTTTTGTTGCTTCTGCTTCTACTTTCAATACCACAACGATATTAAACTACGAGTAAATTCAACAATTCTTTTTTTTTTTTTGTGGAGGATTGATTACTACTGTTTAGTCACAAACCCTTGATCTTAGAATGGAACACAAAACCTGTTGCCTCACTTGTAAAAGACATTAATGGGCAAGTGGTGATTTATATTCTTTGGGAACAGGGTCTCTCAGTGCATAATATGATCAAATATAAGATACTCCTGTATGTTTACTGTCCCAAATTTTAATACAGCGACTAAATGATCTAGCAGATCACTGTCAACTCTGTACACCAATAAGGTATTTTACTTTCAGGGACTGGGAGGAGTATAAGAATGGTTTTGGTCATTTCAAGACAAGTAAAGATGAATTCTGGCTGGGCAATGATCATATTCACATCTTGCTGAATAGAGGTGGGTTGTTGCCTTTTATTCCTAATCTTGTCGCCACTGCTTATGGAAAGAATGAAGTTCATTTGAATTCTTGAAGGTGAAAACGTAATGAAGGTCGATTTGATGGACTGGAATGGAAAAAGAACATACGCGATGTATGACAACTTCAGAGTGGCAGATGAAAAAGTAAGTTTTCATATTTTACTGATGACAAAAAAACACATTCTTCTGCATTTACCCTCCTGTAACCATGGCATGAAGTGTCTGTCTCTAATCAAGGCATCCCTCCCCACCTTATGCAGGACAAGTACAGGGTGTTCTATGGCATGTACAGTGGCCGGGCAGGGGATGCCTTGTCTGGCGGGAGTAACATGGTGGAGCAGTGGTCTGCCTCCCATACTGGTATGCAGTTTAGCACCAGGGACCAGGACAATGATCGCTACCTCCAAGGAAGCTGTGCCAAAGAGAACAAAGGAGGCTGGTGGTACAACAGGTGAAACTCCTGAAAGCAGCAGCCCATCAAATGGTCCTGCTGTGTTTTTTCTAGATACTTACTCTTCCCTACATTCTAGTCCTGCTGCTGCATAATTAATCTTCCTTGCCTTTAATGGGCTGCTTATCAAAAAATAAATGTGGTCAGTTTTCCCCCTAAGTAAAACATTGTGGATCAGACAAGATATACCTGGAGCTTCAATAGTTTTGCACTAGAAGCAAAAGGCTAAGTTAGCTAACAAGTAGGTAAGTAACATGAAAACCACAACATTAAAAAACACTGACAGGTGAAGTAAACTATAGTGATTATTTTGTCACAATGGCACCTGTCAAAGGGTGAGACATATTCGGCAGCAAATGAGCAGTGAGTTAATTTTAAAAAGTTGAAAGCATCAAAATGGACTTGGCCAAAGTGTGATGGCTAAACAGCTGAGTCTCTGAAATAGCAGATTTGCAGTGGTTAGTACCTAAAAAGTGGTCCAAAGATGAGCATGGGGATCAATGACAAGCCCATCTGGCCCAATCCCACACAAGAGCTACTGTAACACAAATGACCAAAAAGGTTAAGGCTGGCTGTGATGGAAAGGTGTCAGAACACACAGTGGTTTGTGGGTGCAAAGATGCATATCACTCAGAGTGCCCATGCTGACCTCCATCCACCACTGAAAAGACCTACAATGGGCATGTAAGCATCAGAACCGGACCACAGAGCAATGGAAGAATGTGGCCTGATCTGATGAATCATGTTTTCTTTTACATCATATAGCAGGATGGACTGCTTATGATGATCCAGGATACAGTATGGTAGGAAAGCAACCTGGAGGAGGCAGTGTGATGTTCTGGGCAATGTTCTGCTGGGAAACCTTGGATCCTAGCATTCATGTGGATGCTACTTTGACACTTACCTAAACATCATTATAGATGCGACCCTTCATTAAAATGCGACCCTTCATTAAAATGGTATTACCTAATGGCAGTGACCTCTTACAGCAGGATAATGCACCTGCAATGGAATGGTTTGAGGAACATGATAACTTGACAATATGTTAGCCTAGCCTCCAAATCTCAAACTGACTGAGCATCTGTGTGATGTGCTGGATAAACTGGTCTGATCCCCACCTCACAACTTAGTGGACTTAAAGATCTGCCACTAATGTCTTGTTGCCAGATACCACTGCATACCTTTAGAGGTCCTGAGGAGTTCACACCTCAGTGGGTCAGAGCTGTTCTGGCAGCACAAGTGGGACCTACACAATATTAGGCTGGTGGTCCGCATGCTAAATCAGCTCATATTAGCGACCTTATTTTCAAGCTAATTTAACACTCTCGTTTCTCTCTATTGCTCAAGACACATTATAGTCTAATCTACCTGTTTGTTTATGAATCGTATTTTCATCTATATATTAGTTAACAGTGCTAGTTGTTTTGTAGTAGTTTTGTTAAGCTTTTTCTCACACTTAGCTACATGCAACCATCATATTTTGCACATGGAATTTTATAACTGGAGATACATAATGAAAACATCTTTCAATTCAGTTCAATTCAATTTTATTTATATAGCGCCTTTAACAATGGTCATTGTGTGAATGAAATGCCTCTGATGAGCAGCCAAGGGTGACGACGACAGTGGCAAGGAAAAACTCCCTAAGATGGCAATGGGAAGAAACCTTGAGAGGAACCGGACTCAATCAGGGAACCCATCCTCATTTGGGTGATTACAGATAGAAATGATGGAACATCAAGTGTGTTCTGCAGCTGAAGGTTCAATATAACAGAAGTTCTTTAAATTAACATGAAGTCCAGATCAGTGTAGGGATGA
>JBBJLR010000037.1:5568041-5582902 GCA_037577145.1 Brachypetersius gabonensis
AAGACTGGTTAGGTCTGTGGGAGCTAGACCATTTAAAGCCTTGTATGTAAGTAATACTATTTTGTAATTAATTCTAATTAAATCTTCAGAAACTACAGAGGTCAGGACCTCAGTGTCATCATGGCTAGTTATTGTCGTGGTCAAGTTCAAAACTGAAGATGTCTAGGTTGCCTAAATTTGCTTCAATGAGAAAAATGTGTACATTTAATTTTTTCATTGAACTATGGCTAACAATCCCTAAAGTGCAGAAACTATTGCTGTTCGGCAGGTGCCATGCTGCTAACCTGAATGGAAGGTTTTACAGAGGGGGAGAGTACAAAGCCAAGCACGACAATGGAGTGGTGTGGAGCACCTGGAAGGGCCTGTGGTACTCCCTCAGACACACGAGCATGAAGGTGCGGCCTGCAGCTTTTATGGACAGTCTTGGCAGCGGAGCTGGACCACTGGCCTAGATCAGACATGCCGCCTCAATTATGTCTCAGTTAATCTTAAGGGTCTTTATATTACAGCATTATACCACACAAAGTAAACATGCAGCAACAGCGCAGATTCGAAGAGAGTGCAGTATAACCTACATTGACTCAAGTCTGTAAATCATTGTATACTTTTTTTTGATGAAATGTTTAAAATGTTCAGTTGCAAGATCTTCTCTTAACTGTGTGATACACTACTAACCTACACATACGCTTAGTTGTGCATGTAAAGTAAAAAAGCATTCGAAGTCCACCACTTGTCTGAAACATCTTTTATGGTGTGTGCTGTGTATTAACATGACACAACTTTACAAATAAATCTAATGGGGAATCCATTTATAAGTTTCAGAGCTCACAAATATTTATCTAGATAGAAAGACAAGTCATCCAGAAGTTCCATTGATTCCAATGGTATGATAAAGACTGGCCCGGAATAATCAGCTGCTTAGGGTCCCAAAGCCATAATGGGTCCTTTTGAGTATCCTTTTAATATATTTTATGCTAGTCATAATATTGGCAGACGACTCATCATGGCTGACTTTAAAGTCTCATTTTATCCAAATTAAACAAAATAAAAAACTACAAAAAAACATTTGCATCACCAGAACGTAGCAGCTTGCCATTTATATTGTAAGAAGTGAGGTAAAGAATATTTTTGCCCTCCCCATTAAAGTTAGAGACAATGTGAAAACATCACTGATGGCTTTGCTTCCAAAAAAGCACAGGTACTGCTCCTTAAATTAATTTGTATTTATTGAATGTACTTTCTTTAATAGAAAATGTAGCAGCACTTACTATTCAGTTTTCCCAATAATGAATTATGTTTAGAATAGAATTTATTCAACTTTTACCCAGATCAAATTGAACGAACCATGAATTCATCTTTATCGTTTTAGGCAAGAAAAACAACACAAACCCACAAGAGAAACAGTTTATTTACAATAAACACAATACATCACACTGTTTGCTCTTCAGAACCAACACTTTACATTTCCCAGTGTACAGACATTCACACATTACTGCTCAGTTTGATCCTTTATCACACATCCAAATGAAATGTTTTGGCAGTCCTCCAAAATTCCAGCTCCAGAAAAGTGATGGTAAGAAAACAGTTCATTTTATATTTACAAATCTTAGTAAACTTTCATCCCAGAGTTTAATATTTAGCACTTATATGACCCATAATTTATAACTTATAAACCAGCCATGATAGATTTACAGACAATCCAGGCTGATACTATTGATTTGATTTTGGATATTTCATTCCGTGATTCAGTCGGCTTTCAGTGCCGGGGAGCGGCAGTTAGACTTTTAATCAGAGCCTCAAAACAATCTATTAGAGAACTAATATTCAACATGTATGAATTTGGCAAAAGACAGGCCCCAAAAACAAAAAAACCCCATCAGTGATGAATTTTGATGAGTACAAATGCCAAGTTTCCATTCAACATTGCTCCCATCTTTCACAACATTCTATTTGAAATGAAGACATCAAATGAATAAGTACACACTTCATACCAAATGACTGACTAACTATATTCAACGGAATTCCCTTGCATTGTTCGTTTTTCTTAATAAATCTAAATAGCAGTAAATTCATTTACTGGCAAAAGACACAAGACAGTCGACTTTTGACTGTCTTACTGTATTTACATTCTTCAGGGGTGACATAACGACATAATGGGAATAAATATAATAAGTCTCCTAAGTGATATAGATCACATAACTCAGCAATTTTAACGTAAAGTAATATATATCGACGAATAGGCTACTTTTGCCTGTATCCTGTAAACTTACAGAAGCCAAAACCTCAATTGCATGATAAAAAGTTCCCCTGTGTGTTTAAAAAACAGGTCACTTCACTCATCGCCTTAAGTGAACATCAGCTGACGTCGTGTGGCACTGTGACCTTCTGCTCAGCACAATTTGTGGTTTATACATAACAAAATACAAAATTAGTGGTTATTCTATCTTTGACCTAATAAAAAAATAAATAAATAATCAATTTCTATTTCATTCTTTGTACATTCTGATGATTTTTCAGGACCAGGATGAAGTTTTTGACCTATATATATTAGACAGGTCCAAGTTTAGACTTAGTTAGGTGAGTCTGTGGTCTCTCCTTACCTCCAGCCCATCCTCTTCTCCCAGATATCCAGAGATATCCATCATGCGTTTCTCGGCCTCAGTCAGGCCATAAGAGGAGCTGCTGTAGTCTGCGGATAACGGGAGGCTTCGACACCTGCCCCTGCGCTGGTCAGAGCTGGAGAAGGTGGAACTTCTTTGCCGGTGGCTGTTGGCTGATGAGTTGGCTTCTCGAAGCTTCCTGGCCAGAATGTTCCTCTGGATTGGTGAGGGACCTCTCTTGCTCCAGTTTTGTTCTGCCCTCTCTGCTCGGTCCATTCCAAAAGACGTTGTCCGACCTAATAGGTGGCTGTCACTAAGCGGATCTTTAGCGGAAGTCCCTGAATTAACCACTGCTTGATTGCACTTTGAGAGGGAAGGTGGTGTACCTACCCATGGTCGCCGCCTTTGGTCATTGGAACTGTCTGGTATCCTATATTTGGGCCGAGACCAGTCCTCCAACTCCGGAATGGGATGCTCCCAGGCTCTAGTCCTGCAGCTGCCCTCTGGAAGCTGGCGCGGTGCCACCTGGGTCATGCTCCGCTCCCTAAAGGGCCGTGGTGGGGGCAGCTGGTTGCTCTCATTGAAGCTGGAGGTTCTCCTGAAGTTTGGATTCGTGGAGCAATCAAGTCGGCTACGCTCCACCATGGCCACCCAGTCTGCTGTGCGCTCCTGCCGCCGCTCCCTGGCACTGAAGGCAGACTTTGGTGTGCCCAGTATTAGGTCTACCTTGGGGCTTAGCCTATCAGGGAGAGTGGCCGAGTTTTTGTGAGACCACACAGGCTCAGGGAAAGGGGATTTGTGGAAGTAACCATTACTAGGTTCCTCTTGGCTTTCCAGCTCCTGAGGCACTGGTGTCAAGCCAGCAGATGTGGAGGCTGTGGCCTCCAACATGGTGTCATCAATAGGACTCTGTGAGACATGATAGACCTGAGTGGCCTCTTTAAGTCCCTTCTTTTTCATTTCCTTGAGCTGCTGCTGGGCCAAACGGTAGCCAAAAATGGGAGGCAGTATCTTCTGACCAGAAGGTGACATCCGCTCAGGGTCCTGGGCTAAGGACAACGGCAGGGAGAGACTTTGATGACGGGCCAGTATGCCCTTGTCTGATGCAGATGCAGGGTAAGTCAGGCCTTTCTGGTGTCCAGCTGCCTGCAGACTCTCGGAGAAGCTGGGCCTCTGCAGACTGTGTCCACAGATGGAGGCCTCATCTGAATTCTTGCGCCCCCCGGGAGAATGCATGGATTCGCGCCGCACTGAGCTACACTTAGGAGCGCGGCACAGTCTCCTCCACACTGTGATGAGGATGGTGACCAGGATGACAACCAGACACAGAGAGATGCCCACCACCACTACCAGATTCCCCCCTAGAGGAGAGTTCACGGCTGGAGGAGGTGAGAGAGAAGGAGGTAACAGGTTCTCTGCAGATCAAAAAAGGACCGCTTTAGACTTTCACATGTCACAATATGCAACAAATATACATTTGGAGCATTTAAACGATTCAAGAGCAAATTCCCTGGTGACCCATTAATACACTAAAGAACAGGAAAGCAAAGATAGAATGTAACGGTGCATAATACTTTCATTTCTGTACACTCTTAGCAAAAAAAGAGTTCTATTTAGTACCAAAAAAACAATAGCAAAACCTGTTTTGATGCTTCATATAACCCTTCATTAAAATCATATACAATGCTGTGCAAAAGCTTTAAAATAAAATTCAAATACTGTTTAGAAGAGCAGTGAGTGTTGTTTTCATATTATATTACTAAATCTACTAAATATAAAGAATAAATAAAAAAAAAATCATACAGTAAATAGTGATTTCATGTTCAGTATATCAGTGTCTTTCCAACAGAAACCTGGTTTGACTCAATCAGTCCTTCATTAAATTAAATCAGGAGCTGCTGATGGAATTTTACAAATCCAAACAAGGCTGGAGGAACCGCGGAGGAATCTGGAACCGAACCTGTGTTCTCCTCACCGGCTCACACAATATCAACTACTGTTGTATAAGTAAAACAAATCCTGATACTTTTTTCTGCTTTCTTATTTGCATTTATGTTAATGTCAACTTTGCTGGCAGAAAGAAACATTATCACAGACTGAGAAAAACGGCTGCACTGGTGTCGAACAGTTTTGCACAGCATGGGACAACACACCTACCATCACTGAGAAGAACCGTTTAACTCTAAAGTGTTCTGAATATGTTTTGTTGTGCTGTGTAAAACACACACACTATCCAGGTGGTGTGAACAATGCTCCTGGGTTGCCAAAGATTATGAGAGACCCTTAAGTATGATTGAGTGTTAGTGATCAGACTCACCAGTGCAGTCCTCCAGCGAGCAGTGCGACTGCTCCCTCACCATGCCTGTGCACTGCATCCCACCACCAGAGGGCAGCAGACAGTCACGCACTCGTTCTCGGACGCCCTCGCCACACGTCACGCTGCACCCGCTCCACGTTTGCCAGGGGCCCCACATCTCCACTAATAAATCACACACATGGCTTAAGAAAGACCGGACAGAACGCGGTCGGTATAGCATGTACATATAAAGGCCGTCACAACCATTATGAAAACTTTTATTGTAGTTTGGAAACACTGGTTACACGGTATGGATATTTCATAATAAACGGACTGACAGAAACAGTCCAAAGTGTCCTGGAATTAAACCTATTAAAGTTAGGAACGTTTTCTTCATTCTTCTATGTCTGTCTTCTATTTTAGGTAGTGTGTTTTTCTTATGAGTGCAATAATACAAGAAATGTACACTGCTGTATGACAGCATTAGGTGTTTAAGAAAATTATGTATGCTGCATTTTCCAAAATGTTGCTTTTTCTTTGTGAAAATAAGGTCAAATAAATTCTACAGCAAATCTTAGTATGGCATTTTTCTGTTTTTTGTCGTCCACAGTATCTACTTTATATCTACTTTGATATAACATAAATAACATATAGAATATGGTACTACTTTTGCAAAGGCCACTTTAAGCAAATATGCACAGAAAATGTGTAGTGATGTGATCAAGGGTGAATTTCACCTAAGCTATGCTTTTATCTATAGTTTTAACACCACCAATTCCACCAGTCAGGGATAGCATAAGAGTCATATGATAATTTCAGTGTTTACCCACTTCCTCTCTAAACCCACATGGGGGATATCTAGGCTGGGAACAGGTACATGCAGGTTCTATTATTAAAAAAATAGATTTTGAGGTAAGAAAGTACTTTTTTTGACCAAGACTATATTTTGTTTAGTATTGATACTATTGCAGATAAAATCATATAACTTATATTTGATTAAATTGTAGTTTCTTAGGTAAAATGTGATGCCTTTTTCCCCTGCTAATTTCAAACCACTCTCCTACTACAGCTAGTTAAACAATGGCTTAGAGAGGTGGGGTGGGTTGTAATATATCTTTAAAAAGTGTTACAACCATCCCCTTACATACAACTAAGGACACTTTCTTGATTTTAATAATTTTACAGAATGCCTAGACAGTTTAAAAGAAAGACTGAAAGAGGTGTGCCTGCCAGTGTTTTAAAAAAAGCATCTGATGAGTTCACAAAGAAGGGCAAGTCAGTCAGGTCAGTTGCGAAGGCACATGGGATCTGCTATGTAACACTGAGCAGATACTGCAAATCACTGCAGAAGCTGAGAGACCAGGAGTCCAGTGATCTTCCAAGTGTACGTTACCGCAGTAGTAACAAAGTTTTCTCTGAGGTGCAGGAGAAGGTGCTGGCTGACTATTTGACTCTGTTAGATGGACTAGACCTGTATTATGGACTGACTCCATGTGAAGTCAGCATATGACAGGTTAGCCATTGGAGGCGAGAGCAGAACTGAATACTAGTGTAAGTGCCAGACAATTGGAAAACTATTTTGTGTCTATGTTCTCAGGTTTTCTATTCCAAATTCTTTTAGGTCAAAAGGTTTACAGATTCATTGTAGTAGAGTGTGGTTTGAGCATACATACCATTAAGGAAGTTTGTTCTAGGTGAGTTATTTCCACCCACACACAAGCTCACACACAGCAAATTTAAAGTGGATTTGAGTTATGGTCAGTCACAGAGAGAAAGACATTGTTCTTGTTCTTTTATTGTAATAAAACCTCTTTTTAAAGCATATAGCATGGTGTAGTCAATGTTTTTGCTTTTTTTGTCTAACTCACCCCAGCATGTGTTACAACCTACCCCGGGAGTGGGGTAGGTTGTAACAAAGGAACACCATGTATTTGTCATGAACTCACGAGGTCTGTAATATTCTTGCAGAGGTTTGATTTAGTGCAGTTTGTAGCAAACAAAATGTGGGTACTTTGTGTAAAAGTTTAAAAACTGTAGCTCAAAAATTCTGAGTTATAGGTGGTAAAGCAAAAAGTGTTACAGCCATACCCGGTCTCCCCTATATATAAGTATACTTGACTTTTTTATAGTCAAGTTATTTACACATTTTTTGATGTGACATAAATTCACTTATAATAATTCACTTAATAATGTGGGTGGCAGTTACATCAGTGGAGGAGATGCTTTAACAAATGTAAACTGATTCTCACCAGCATTTCTTTGCACGATGATGCAGGTGTGTGCTGAAGAAGAAGACTGGCTGTAGACAAGGGCGAAATGAAAGCAGTACTTATTCCTGCCCAGGGCAAAAACGGAGCAGTTAAACTCTGTCTCGTTCTCGCCCTGGCTGAGGAAGTTAAAGGCCAGTTGAGAAGGACCTGCCTGATCCGAAGCGGCATTGATCTCCTTATACAGCAAAACCTTCCCAGTGGTGACCGTGCAGGGCGGCGAGAGCAGGCGAACGGAGACCGTGCCCTCGCAGCCATTCCTGTAGACGTTCTCCACCAGAAGCTTGTAGGAGAAGATGCGGGACAGGTAGAGTGGCCCAGAGGATTTGATGTCCTGCTGGGAGTGGTGAGATTTGAGGGCCACCTGGATGAAGCCACGTTCAGTCAGCAGGGAAGCGCAGTCCAGCTCAATGTGCTGAGACTTCACAACCTTGATGTCACGCCTCATGCGATTCAGCACCTTGTCTATAGCGTTCTTCCCGATCTGGTTGTGCTCCAGATAGCTGACCTCCAAGTAGAGGGACGAGGTCTTGCTGATGGAGCAGGCGTGGAAGTGATCGTTAGTGGACACGGCGATTTGAAAGGCGTCAGAGCTGTAGTTGTTGTTAGCCCTCTCAACTCCAAGGTGGAAAGTGGGCCACTGGACACGCAGTATTGGGCTCCACCACTGGCCGGACGTCCCGTTCCATGAGCCCTGCTGAGCTGTTTGCTCTAACCTGAAGCTGAAGTTTCCGGCATATAAGAAGCACCCGCAGTCAAACTCCAGCGAGCCCTCTGATTGGTTGAATGGGACTGGCTTGGTCAGCACGGTTACATTTTTATCCACATCCACCAAAGCCACAGCCAGCTCGCCGTCCGTGATGTTCCCATCTGCATCATAATTGACAAAAACACTTGCATTGCTCAGGGCAATGTGGACTGAGGGCCACAGATGGAGACCAGCCATTGCTTTAAAAAGAAAAAAACAGGGGAAAAAAATATATTAGAGACATGGAATGCATTAGTAAAAACCAGATTTACTAATAAATGAATCCAAGAAAGTGTGGCTAATTTTATGGACTGGCCAAAAGTACAAAATGATTTTCTCCAGCTGGCCAGAGTTCCTCATTATTTCTTATTAATGCGATTTATGCAACGGATATTGAAAAGATTCTGTTCTGCAATAAAGTATCGCTAAAAATCAGCCACTAGAACCCCAAAAGGCTAGAGGGAGTAAACTGTAAACAGGAACTACACCTCTCCGGCCTTTTACGACCCCATATGTGATGTGATGCGGTGCCATGTTTATTTGACGCACCACTTTGTGTACTTGACAATAGCTCTCCGCAGCTCTGAATTCACTCGAGGAGGCATTGTGATTTACAAATGCCGCTGCGTGGAGGTCACTTCCTGAGAAAAAAAAATACATGCAAGGGAAAAGCGGGCAGGAAAAGGCCCCTCCCTTGTCTTCCTCCGAGTCCGAGCCTGCTGCAGTGAAAAGAGCTGAGAGCTGCTTATCACTGGCCTCCATGTAAACCCCAATAGCAGGTGGAGCAGAGATGTCGCCAGGAGTGAATGAATCTATGCACTGAGAAAGTGATTCATTGAAATGACTTAAATTCATAGGTGTACATCCTTCCCACACAAATATACCACATCAACACGGTTTGTCTTTGGGCCTATTTACTTTTGGCAATAACTGTGAGGTTTTGTATATTTTATCCATGCAAAATGGATGTACAATTTTGAAGCCTCTACACTCAGTACATAACATCTTGACGGCATCGTGGTTAAACCTGACCTTTGCAGCTTGGAAAATCCTCGTAGGCTGCCAGTGTACAGTTGACGCTCTTGTGTAGATCAGACTTACCAAATCCCATAAAGAGCAGCAGGAGCAGGAATGGGATCAGTGGGTTGAAACCCTGTGTCATTCCGATGCATGTGTCCTCTTTCTCTCTCGCTCAGCATCACCCACTTCTGCCATTCATACCGTCCTGTAACATAAACCAGAAATAAGCAACAGAGCTGCAAAAGCTTTATTTCTAATTCCACTATGTTATATAACACATCAACTTGACCACTGGTCCTGTAAAAAAGGGACGCTAATATCTAATAGTCTATTATTTATTCTAAAATGAGTTTTTCCTTCCACATGCTCCAAAAGAGACCGATCACTGTAGTGCAGCAGTTTGAACAGTAAGTTGTGAACGGAACAGTTCTGTTACTTATTTGAATACGAGAATATGAGCATTCCATTGTTATTTCACAGTAAGTAATGAAATCCTGACCAGTTGAAACCTCAGGTTAGATTCCTTAGATCTGCTGATTGTAGAAATTCATTTATAAAAACGAATACAACAAAAAAAAAAACGACAATAATAAATAAAGAAAATACTCAAACAGTACCTCCCTCTTGCTTTTTCTCAACACTTCGAGCTTCAGGAAGGCATCGTTGTCCAAACCAGTGACTCCAACTTTCCAGAGTGCGCTCTCAGCTTTGCGGCTCTCCAAAAACGCAAATCTGGATCTAAATCTAGCAAAACGCCTACTTCCGACAAACCTCCGCACACGGGTTCATTAATTCCGCTCACAGTCCATCGTGCTCCGTGGCTCAGAAGCTGCTTTACTCACAGGATGGGAGCCTGGAATCAGATGGAGACGCGCTCATCTCTCGCTCCGTGAACGCGCACGGCCCACGCGCACGCGCACGAGTCGAGAAGTGCGTGAGCTGGACCTCACATTCACGAGCGCCCTCTCCAGACCATCACTCTGGTTAAGATATGGTCTACAAAAGTGTGGTTTGGTGTTCATTAAAAAAAAAATATATATAATAATCCATTTAGCAGTCCTGTACTACAGGCAACATTTCCAGCAAGAGCTTATTGAGAACATCAGACATCCCAGAAATTTATTTCTGTCCAAATGAAGATGAATTGTGCTGTGGTCTCTGCTTCTTCCCTAATAAGTGGTTTACAGTAAGTGTGCTTCAGGATAAAGCTGACATTCTACGCTGGGATCATCAAACCAACAGGGACTTTAATGAAATTGCATTCAAATACATACTTTAATATGGAGTTGGTCCCTTTTGCAGCTAAAACCACTTCCACTCTTGTCAGAAGGCTTTCCACAAGATTTTGGAGTTTCTGTGGGAAGTTGTGCCTCATTTGACAAGAAGGCCTGGCTCACAATCTCTGTTTCAGTTCATCCCAAAAGTGCTGGATGAACCCCAGGTCAGGTCTCTGTGTGGGCCAGTCAAGTTCTTCCACACTGAACTCATCCATCCATGTTTTTATGGGCCTTGCTTTGTGCACTGGGACACAGTCATGCTGGAATAGAAAAGGTTCTTCCCCAAACTGTGTCCACAAAGTTGTCCAAAATGCTGAAGCTTCAAGATTGGCCTACACTGGAAGTAAGGGGAGCAGCCCAAACCCTGAAAAACAAGTGTGTCCCAATACTTGTGTCCATATAGCATAGTTTCTATTGTAATGTACTGTACTGTACTGTAATGTCTTCAATGTAGTACTATCAATTTAGTTTCATAGTAATCTCATAGTAATTCACCTTCTCACATTTCTTTGGAAATAAAACATCAAAACCACAAACTACATATTTTTTATGAAGGTTATCTTGTCATTTGCATAGTCAAACAATATATCTGAATAACAAGACCAGGAGGACATAAAATCAGCTGCTTTGTTTTTTTAATTACAGGTTGAACGGGAGGTGGGAGGTGTGGCAGTTTATTCAGGTAACAGAAGACATCAAACCCCTGCTGCCCGGTGCTGTCGAAGTACAGTAAAAGTGGGATGTGGTGGAACTTGGTTTTGTAAATTAGTACCTGGAAAGATTTCAGGACGCTTTCATACTGAAGCCCAAAGATGACTTAAAGGAAGACTTCGTATTTCAGCGTAATCTCTATCTAGAGTCGCTTCAGCACTGGCCAATTGGCTTTAAGCAAGTCCGAATGTTTTCTGTTATTTTACGCGTACAGGAAAAGGGTGGAATTAATATCTGTGATAACGGAGTGAGTGCTATAGAGATTAGGTTGAAAAATGCAGGAGTGCTCCTATAACCAGAACAGAAATCTCTTGGTCCACCTCACTCTGGGCTTCATTAGCAAGGCTCTCAGTCACATCCCTGCTGTTCAGGGCTAGGCTTAGAGCCACACTATTTAGGACAGTCTGCCGTACATCATTCAGTGACCGCCTTTACATTTTATGTACAAATCTAGGGAGACCAAGAGACTAATAACAGCACACTGTCTTTGCTGCTTTACTCCATATATGATGTACAGTGATAAGCATCAAAACCAACATTCATCAGTAACTCCACTCATTGGTTTTACACAGTGTAGACGTTCTGAGGGTCAGTCCCATGAATCCAGTCAACAATAGTTCCATGAAGAGTGTTCTGTTGAGCACAGGGTCTATGAAAGAGTGCAGTAGAAATTGAAGATAAAGCATCACATTCGTACTTTAGAACAGGTTGGGATAAAAGCGGAGGCCTTCCACGGAGTCGTCTCTGCATAGATGCCCCATTTTCTCAGCCAACAGCAGTCTGCAAGGAAGGATGCCGAAGAGCCAGGAAGGAAGACATCGAGAGTCACTTAGGTGTTTTCAGACAATGGTGTCAGAACGTAGTATATAATGTACAACACACATGTCCAAATAGGACTAAGCAGTGTTCATGAAATTCAATATTACAATATTTTCTGTAAATATCATATCATAGTATCTTGCATTAAATGAAAGTTGCATTAAATAAAAGTTAACAAAATCCATGATTCCTGGTACTTTGCATAGAAGAAAAAACAGTTTTGATAAGAATTTGATAAGCTTGTTTTGTCCTGCTTTCTTCTCATAAAATTACATCGAAGTCTTTCTTTGCTTCTAAACACGGCATTTTAAAATTAGGATTATACAGGTAGTAATTGTGCCACGTACTGCTGGGCCAAACTGCGATTCTAGGCCTTCAAAGACAACAATCTTTTCAATAATTTTAAAATAAGGAGACTATAAGTGAGTTTTAGATGATTTCAATCGCAGTGATAATAAAGTTATAAATATTAGTATAGTGTTACATTTTCAGCATCAGTTCAGCTGCTTTACTGAATGAAGAGCCAAGTTACTGTTTCATTGCTGACTTTGTGCACCAGGTTTGTTACAATCACTGTTTTCCTCCTTAAATGGTGCATGAGTCCTTTTTTCTGGATGTGCTCAGAAACCCTTTTTCTGGGTGAGCTTATAAAAACTAAGGTTGTTTAATGGTTCTCAACTTAATTCTCGCTTAGAAAAACCTTTACCTGGTACATTGTGAGGAGGTTTTTGACACTCACAAAAGATTCTTACAAAACATTCAAAGGTTCTTTAGGGAATCCAAGGCTGTTCTTCAGTGGCACCTTTACTTTCAAGATGGCACATTATGTATTTTTACTGCTGTGCCAACTTGAAATGTGTTATCTAATAAAACAGAATGCTATGGTCTTATTTGAATGATCTATCAATAACTAAAACCTAATACTGTAGTGAGTACCGGTACTGATCAGTCCATATACACAACATACCTTTCTTTCGCAAGGAGAACAGACAGTCCTAAAAGTTTCGCAAACTCCTCTGCTGTTAAGGAACCTTTCTCAGACACCTGTGAGACAGGAAAAGAGGAAAGCACCATTAAATGCCAATGGGATACGCACCGCAACTAACATGTGCTTTTACACACTGACCGGCACAGATGTGCCTGCGTGAAGATCAATTTGAATTTAATTTGAACATCTTCTTCACACTTTCGTCCCATTAAGAGACTGCATAAAATGAATAAATGCAAATAAAAGAACAATGTAGCTGTTTCAGGAACTGAATTGGTGACTCCCTTAAGACTACAGCAGTTTCTTTCAATGAGCATTGAGGGAACATTCCACTCTTCGACCACATTTGCCTTGGACTCTTCAGACATGGAACATTCTGATCTGACACGCCTCTGGTTCTTTGACCTAAAACAGAATTCTTCCAGCCATTCTCACACATCTGCTGGTGGCGTCTCCTGTCCAGCAGGCTGATCAGTGATAAAGAGGTTTGCTGAGGCAGCCCCCTCACTAACTCTGGCTGAACTGAACTCGGCTGTGTGCAGCAGCCGAGGGAATGAGGCAGAAACGTTCAGAGCAGGACTGTTCCAAGTTCCGCTCCACCAAACCCCTAATTAAACATGATAGAGTTAGTGGTCACTTAAGTGATCTAGCAGGAGTTTTAGGATAGAGGCTTGACACTTACATTATCAAGGGCGGACGCAGTCATCTCCTCTTCATTATGAGACTGCAGCTGAACCACCATCACCCCACTGTCAAACACTCGCAACCTTAGAGTAAAAGAAAAACAGTATTGTACCGATTTCCACTGGAAACTACAATTACAGCCACAGCGAAAAATGTAGGCTTGAAACAGTATCTAGCAAATACACAGAGTCTCCAGCTGAGAGTTACTTAAGCGGGGTTGGTGGTATTGTTGGGATCGAGATGGCAAATGGATGTTTTCTTTAGAACGATGGAAAGCGAAGAGAGCAGACATGGGCTCTTGAAAACAGGAAATCAGGCAGGAAGTGGCTGACTGAGTCCTTCTTTGGCTTGCCCCCTCCGCAAATACAGGCTCAGTCATTTTCTCCCATACGCATTCATATGATTTTATGAAGATACACATACTCTCACCTCAGAGGGAGTTTCATAGATTCAAACATCTTGCAGGCATTCAACAAGTCCTCTGGAGAGAGAAGCTAGAAAAAAAAAAGAAAAAAAAAAAAAGAGTGAAAAGTCACAATTCACTGCACGAGTTATGCCCCCTCAACCCTAACCTGCTTTTAACTTACCAGTCAATAACAGCTTTTACATGGTTTGATTTTAGCCTGATTTTAGACCTATAGTCCCACCAGAGGAACTGCCAGGATCTTGAAACACTGGGGGCTTAGCCTGCAAGTCACTTTTGACACTAGTATTTTGTGGACCCTTGGGGTTGGGCAGAGATGAATAAGAATAGATAAGAATAGAAAATACTTTTGTTCACAGGAGGGTAGAGACATAATACTTTTGCATTAGTTAGTGAGCATCATAACAATCAGAATGACAAAAGAATAGATCCTGGTCTAATTTGATATCCAGGGCTATTAATAAAACATTGGGGTCTATAGTCTGATGCCCTGAGTCTAACTAAGCTATGTACATGTAGACATGATTTGACTGTCAGTGTAAGGTCTCTGCCAATCTAACATCAGCCAGATTAAAACATAGATTAAACTGTCCAAGACATTTAAGATAGATCTGAACATGTGAATACTCGAACATGCTTCTGCCATATTCCATGTTGTTTTTTTAGATAACACCAAAGATCTATGTAAGCATATACGATAAAAGAAAACAATGCATGCCATGTCAAGTCAGTGAAACAAAAAAGGTTACATAAGCATTAAATCCTGCACTTTACCCCTCCTCATCTGGTAAGCAAACAACAGCAAACTGAGAAGCAAGTCTCAGTAGGCAGAGGATCAGACCCAAAACCATGCAGTTTTTTTCTTAAAAGCTGCTCATGAGACAGTGTGTGTTTAGACGCAAATCAGTACAGCAGTCTAACAAAAATGGCCACTAGTTCACTACGATCATGAAGGGGGGGGCAAGGACTCTTGTTCTTAGGTTATATGTGTGTGTGTGAGAGTGTGTGTATGTGTGTGTGTTATATA
>JBBJLR010000037.1:5592395-5605028 GCA_037577145.1 Brachypetersius gabonensis
ATTCTCTAACTACAGGGGACAGTCTCCCTGGAGCAACTTAGGGTTAAGGGTCTTGCTCAGGGACCCAGTGGTGGTGTTGAAGGTAGGATTTAAACCCATGATCTCTTGGTCTGGAGGCAAGTATCCTACCCACTGAGCTACCGCTACCCTCTCCAAACACGCTCCCCAGACACACGCTCAACACCGTAAGCTGACGTGTCTTTGAAAAAAAGGAGGCGGAGACTTCATTCCGGTCCAGCCAATCCCAAGGATGGAGGATGGCACGGACGCTTCAGGTCAGCAGGTGTCAGGCAGCCAATCCAGGATGATGTAGCGTCATGTGATAGACCACAGAGAGAGAGAGAGAGAGAGAGAGAGAGAGAGAGAAACACGAGGCAACTCGAGAGGAACACAAACTTTCAGCATCAGCATCACACATACTGGCACGTAACAATTCGTCAAAATTATATGTACAAAAGTATTGGGACATTTACATAAAATAAAAACAATTAATTGGTGAAACGTTTCAAAACCAACTGTGCATAAAGTCGTTTTTAGTTACAACTCTTTAAAGTGCATCCAGCATAATATATATGCTAATCTTATTAAATCTATATATTTTAAACTTCCTACAGAATGATACACCAAGCTGACATTTCCACTGGAATTACCAGGGATTATTTTTCACAGATTTTTCTCACGTCAGAATAGTCGATTACCTTCTATTAAAACAAATCTATGGATCATAGCACATCTGTAAATTGTGAATGTTACTAAGACATAATTATTGAGTCGTTTTGAACTCATATCGCACCTTAAAATGTAACATGCAAATATTAAACATAACCTGAGCTATAAAACCTACATTTGCAAAATAAATGTAAAAAGTGAAAACTTTAGTAACACCAGACAGATGATCAGAAGAAAAAGACTTTATTTACAAAAAAATGTAGAAGAGAAAAGCCAGAAGAGAAAACCCAAACTCAAAAAATATGAAACAAAAAGAAGAAACGAGTCAAAACACAGATCAAATAATAATAACATCATCCAACACCATGGGAAATAGTAATGATGTTACCAGGTCAATATTTAAGATTATAACCTACTGGGGTGAACCTAAAAAGGTAATAACTACAAATCCAAAGTGTGACCCCTTTGTGAGTTGGTATGGAATAATCCAGCTGCTCCAAGAAACACACAATCCAATTTTCTCTTTTTTGAAATGTTTTAATATTCACCCCCTCCCAAAGTGCATACAAATTGTTTCAGATATAAATAACTTTCCATTCCTTAGGATTAGGAGTAACTATGCTAGTTACATTTACTATGTGGACCATCACAAAGAAAAGCTGAAAAAGTACACACATAGAAGAGAGAAGATCTGCCCAGACAAACATGCACTGCTGATTTCTGCGACACGATAAATACTATGTACACACTTGCCTGTAAATGTCAGTCACCCAAGGAAATAGAAAGAAGACAATTCAGAGCAGTCACATACTGAAAAAAGTAATGCAATGATTTTACTTGATCTAAATGTGTCCATTATGTGGACCAATAGATTACCTGGGAAAACAATCAACATATTTTTCCTTTATAAATTTTCTAGCTTATTGATGCACACACTTGAATGTTATAAATTCAATACATTAATACTGTCAGTGCATCTGACACCTTACCACACGGCAGGTGTGTTTTCAGAGAGATGCTGGAATTCAGGCCCAGCTTCGATCCCTGATTTACTAACACTGCGAGAGTCTGGGGTTACAACCCCCTAGAGACAGTTCTCATCATTTAGAAAAATGAACTCCTTTCTGTAAACAGGAGAGCTCATTAAAAATAGGGAAAGTGTGTTCAACTACAAAACAGTAAGCATTCACTTCTTGACCATATAGAGGGAGGTTTATAGCATTTTTGTATACTCAATATTTTCTGAGTGTTCAAGTGCAAATCAGAACTCTTCGGGTGATTTGGAAATCTGAAAGCCGTAAGTAGAATCATTTTAATGTTTCATATCACACCATTTGGTTCCTGACCTATGTACATTATTTATTCAGGTGTTAAGTACACAAAATTATACACAAAAGTCTTCTACTTACACATAAAAGATGTCCAATAACACACTGTACAGATTAATACACTAATTGAAAATTGAAATCTCCAAAAAAGCATCCTGATTTGGTAAAGGGGAATCCTACCAGTTGTTTAACGTTTCAACAGTATTAAGTATTAAGAACACATTCATTCCATGTGGCCGGATGTGAAATGCTCTGTTCTAGAGAAACTTGCTGTAGATAAAAGATGTTAAAAGAAGGCTATATTTGCTCTTTACACATTGTGACCTGCCTCACAGTGGCACAGTGGGTAGCACTGTTGCCTTACACCTCCAGGGTTGGGGGGCTGAAGCCATGTGTGTGTGTTCTCCGCATGGAACTCCCCACCACAACCCGTCAGACCATGTACAGACCTGGCAAATTTCAAGCCTCTTCTCAAAACCCATCTCTTCAAATCCGCTTATAACCTCTACCCACTATTCTTTCACCCACACGCATCTGTTCATCTGTTTGGTTCTTACTTGTCTTGTTTCCTTATGTCAGTTTTAAATACATTTTGTCTTAAACGTTTCGATTATATGTAGGTGTTTTTAATGTGAATTTTCAATTTTATTGCATCCTTATTTCTATGTAAAGTGTCTTTGAATGCCTTTAAGAGCCCTCTATAAATTAAATGTATAATTATTATTATGGTGGTGTGGATTTTCTCTGGGGTGCTCGGAATTCTAAATTGATGGATGGTGGGTGTATGTGTGTGAATGAATTGTGAGTGCGTGTGTCCCTGCCTCGCACCCATAGACTCCAGGACAGGGTACCCATAACCCTATTAAGGATTAAGGGGTTACAGAAAGTGGGAGAAAGTAAACATTGTGACCCCTGGAGCCTTTCACTAGTTCTGTAAATCAATAATTTCACATCTAACCACTCTGAATAGCTTTGTTCACCTTTTAACAACTGAATTTTCCAGGATTCCCCTTTAAAGGAGGTCATTCAGGTTCTGGTACAAACAAACTATATAAATAGTTTGAACAAATTGTGAGTAATCTACAGTATTTATCCTGGCCATTGAAGCTTTCATAGGACTGCTGTAACATCACCGTGAATAACGTCCTCCATTTTTGCTACTGTACTTTAAACCAAGGCACATTTATTCAAATATTCAAATGCGTGTCAGGTTGTTTTTGCATGAATTCAAGAGCAGAAATATATTTTTCATATTTCTCACGCTGTAACATCAAAAAAGGATCATCTACATTAGTTCTGTGTCTTCATGAAGGTGTTTACATAGAAACTTTTGCAGTAATATACAGGTGCTGGTGTGCACATTTAATGTGGGTCACGGTAGCAAAAACAGAGGCTGCATGACATTACACTAGTCTCGACTACAGAAACCGTTTCGTATGAAACACGACAGACGTGTCGCACGATAATTACACACAAATCAACTGTACAGCGTGCGGTTTTACAACTGAAACCAGAATCAACACAATCGAAAATATTTCCATGGCTAAAAAAATAAAGTCTTTAAACGATAACAAAACAAACAATGTCCTCAAAAAACGTTCTCAATCCAACAAGAGTGCCCTTATCAAGAAACAAGTGTCCGTAGCGCGTGCATTTTGTACGCTGCGATTAAGAGAAGTGACGGAAAACAGCACTTTAGACTTGTTAGCTGGTCTTGAATGACAGTATTAGGGCAGTTGCGTACCTTTTTTAGAACAACACCCTGTGAAAGCACCATCAAAAGATCACATTGAGATTGTAGAAAAAACATACCAGTAAACATCTGAGAGTTTTCTATGACAGCAGTATCAAAGTGGATTACCCTCGAAACAGGTAATAATATGCCGGACCATGAGGTCTTCCGTACAAAAGAAAATGTCCAATTTCAAAAAGTGCTCTGAACCACCAAAAATGAATTATGAGGGGGGAAACTACTTTGTCAGTTAAGGTTCCGTCAAACACGCCAAAATTATGAAAATTCCTGATTTTAAAGGTACCGTCAGTACGTTTCAGGACCAGATCCTTTGTCGCCCGGTTCTCTTTACTGTACGTATTTTTCTGACATGGCTCATCTTAGGGCATTTGAGTCCCTCCCTTATGTTTATTTCCAAATCCTAAGGTCAATTTTCCTTATTGCTACAACTAAATTTACAGGCTTCAATCAGTTTTCACAATTCAAAAACATACTGATTGTATCTTTAAACCTATTAATGAAAAGACATGCCATTTTGTCATAGATTAAAAAAAAACCTACTATCTGACTAAAACAAAAAATCCCTGAACGTTAAAGTACAACACCATTGTAAGACATAATTAGGCTACATTCTTTTCTAGTTTATTCATAGAGAGAGACGCGTCTCTAGATAATGCTACGCTCTACAGAGGTAATGATGAGGGTTACTATATAACTACTGTAGAAACTTCCTTTAGTCAACACTTGAAATGGACAGACTTGCCCAGTCTCATTGGAAAAGCAGTAGTAAAAAGGTAATATTGGCTCACTGTTGAGGTGTGGGTCGTTCCCAGCCTTCTCTTTTAGCAAGGATATGAAACTTTCATACCCCCTTATATCTGCATTCTACACAATCGCAAATTTCACCAAAAAACAACAAACAAACAAACAAAAAAGACTGGAAGACTTTTACAACACATGCACATAGCAAAAAATCTCCATTACAATAGCTTACAAATATTACTAGTAAAATGACGACAAGAACATTTACACAATTCCTGTAGTCGGTATCTTTACATGCTCTACACGTCCCTGTTTGGGGTTTGGTATGTGAACCTAATGCTGTAAGACAGCACTTCCACTGTAAGAAAGTTAAGTAGATGTGGACATGGCGACCTGAGGGACATGACCCTGAGCGGCAGCCACTACAGACGAGACTGGAAGACCGGAGCAGATAATTTTACCAAAACAAAAAAAAGGGCCTGCGAGTCGACCCAGACTATGGTGGCAGACCTTTCCACCAAAACTGACCTTTCCAGACAGTGAAGGAGGTATCGGACCCCCCATTCTTTACCCAACTGGTCTACAGCCAGCATAAAGGTAAAGCCACAGTCAGAGTTCTGTATATATTTTAGAGACCTGGACAGCCAAAAGATGTGTTGGAGTGAACTATAGGTGCGTTCCCAGGGCCCTAGAATTCCTTCAGCTCTTTATACACTATATGGGGAATATATTGGCACATACCTGTTTTTCAAGGTTTGGATATCAAGCATTATCAAGAGATTTTGTACAACGCCATGCTTCCAATTTCAAAGACACAAGTTGAATAATGTCATTAAAGTCTCTGTTGTGTATTGGTCAGACATCCTCATACTTTTGCCCATATAGTGTAACATAAGATAATATAAGATTATTTAAGATTATTTAACATAAGATTATTATTATAAAATAATTATAAGATAAGATTAAAGATAAACACATTACACTCAACATGGTACTTGGTTAGGGCTTTGGTGTCCGGTGTCAGGCATTGTTTTCGAATGAAAACACTTGTCCTATGCTAGGCTAGCCCCGGTGGGTCAGGTAACATCCATAAACAATTTCGGTGCATTGCCCTTCTTTTTTGTAGTTACTTCTGTAGCCTTTAGCTTGCTCACTAAGTAGGGTTACAGGGAGGACTGTCCAGTTATGTTCTTACAAATTTGGACAGTGCTATTTTAAGATCTGCAACTTTAGTTCTATCCTATATTAATCAAAGTTGTCTTAAGTTTTAAGTGGGGACTACTATAATAAGTGGACGGACAGTCAAACACAGTACATTCAGCATTCCGTGACCAAAAAATGCTATGTGCTGGTGTTCTAGGCCATAAAAAGACAGTAACTAAAATTGCATTTAAAATGCAATTGCAGTACTGATTAGGAAAAACGCACAGTTATCACCTCCAAATCGTCCAGCCTTACTTGCAGAGTAAAATGACAGACTTACATCAGTAGACGTGTAAAACAGGTGGAGTTCTACATAAAGTGAACATAGCAAATTGAATGCCATAGTTCTGAAATATTAAGTAACGGATGAAACAGGTTATTGCATCAAATAGCAATGATTTATGGGAAAATACTACTTCTGAACTGTGTTTATGCTGACTCGATCCCTCACTGCTCTAAGGGGTCACTCAAGCTAATACAGTAATGGAACAGCTTTTAAGCCAGCATCAAGGACTCCGCTTTGGGAGATGGTGAGGGCAAGCTGACGAGGGCATTTTAAAACGGTGCTGAAGTGAAGGGTGGGTGCTGCTATTGAGAATGTGCTGACAGATGACTAGTTTTAGCATCCCAACTTTGCAATGTTGTCAAAACCGTGAACTTCAAACAAACTCAGGCGTAACTGGGGCAACTGGGGGTTGACATTTAGTGTCACAAGAACATTTTTTAAAATTCCACTGAGCAAACATGGAAATATAGGTCAGTTTCCTAAAGATTTTAATGAACAAATAAAGAGACCTGAAAATATAGGCCCCTGGGAACACAGGCATGACCCTAGAACCACATTTCATTTTCTTGAATATAGTCATTTTCTTAATATAGTTCATATTTAATATGCTGTGACCTGTGACTAAAACAACCGAATTGACCTACTTAACTTTCAAAATCAGCCCAATCTAGCAAGCTAACTCGAGCACAAGCTACTCCTGTATCTCAAGCACTTCAATATAATAACTATCTGAAAATAACATTGCAGAGATGGAACGCCACCATAAGGCCAGGCAGCTTCACATAAATATGTATAGAATGACACCATCAGCTATCCAGATCTCTAATATGTATATATTTAGGTTATATGTTATATAAGCGTGTTCTTTTACCTCTGACCGTAACTTTGGCTTGGAAAGAGCGTCAGAGACTTTGGCAGACGAGTGTAAAAACCTGGATACACATAACAAAACAATCATATCTTGAAAGTCATAAAATATACATCCAAAAGTTGCCAGTTCAGTGCCTTGTGCATTATGAGATATGGTAATTAAACCTGTAATATTCTACATTTAGTCTATTGTGTTTAAAGGTGTGTTTTCCAGTGGAATTCAGGAATTGCCAGGACTCAGCCTTCCTACATGCTAATTTACATCGTGGCATGTCTGAAGTTTCTTTCAAAATAAGCACAAAAGGATTGTGAAGGAAATAAACTGACTCAGTGCAGCCTTAAGGTGCAGGACTTTGACAAAGTCAAAAGGAAACCGCATTAAATATCTCAGAATAAAAGTTTAACAGTGTTTAGTGGCTAAATCACTAGAGAGACGCTGCAGTGGAAAGGCTGTTAAATTCTTCACACTGTGCACAGCCACACTGAAAAAAGTGATGTGCTGATATTGTTATGCAAAGTGAGGAAATGATGCACACGTGTGAATCAAATGAGTTCAATAAATCCTATTATTCTAGCGCAGGACTGTCAGCACGTTTAGTGAATTTCATTTCATTCTAAGCCCTTTTCCGATGGGATTAAATTTGCATGGGGTTCTGGGGTTATTTGCTCTTTTATTGGTGCTTCTCTGTAAATTTATTTCCATCTGGATCAGCCATGTCTCTGGTTTTCCTCCCTCCTCCTATAGGCTGAATTATCTCTCGTTTTTCACCTTAAATGTTCATGTTCAGCTCCTCCCAAATTGCACATTGACGGATACTCTGGAAGAGTCTCTAAACCATTTATTTGTTCTGAATGGTAAAACCTGTTCATTTTTTTTTGACTGGGAGATCTTTAGCAGGATCCTTGATAAACAAATCTAATCAGAATAAGGCATTAGAATCTTAGGGATGAAACCACATTTTTTGTAAAAACCTATTTCTTTCAACAGTTAACCATGTAACCCATATGCCAGAAAAGACCACAGGGAAATAGACTAACATCACTGTCTTGTATAGTGAGCCATTTTAAAATGAACACTGAGCACTTGCACCACTGTATTACAGTTGAGCCCTACAAAATGTATATTTAATGCTGTTTTTGTTAGTTATGTGCTAAATATAAATTAGTAGATTAGACCCTCTCTTGGCAAAACTGGGCTTTGAGTCTAGCTGAAAGTGAATGAGGCTTTATTATGTGACCGTTTGGAATGAAGAGTTGTTAGTGCAGAAATTGGCCGTTTCTGTTCATTTAAATGTATGTGTATAGTTTCGGAAAATAAACTGTTCACACTCCTATTTTATAGTAATTCTACAGTCTGACCTTCATGGGTATAAACTGGGATCAGATTCCTTCATTTCTAATCTCAGAACCTTCATTTCTAAATTCTGCTTCAAAACGTCGTATTTTTCACCCCAAATCACAAATGGGAGACAATCATTTGTAAAACAATGTACGGTACAGCACTCTAGAAAAATGAAAAAGAAGACAGACTGATAGAACAGAGGAGAAAGAAGAGCTGTGTGTTGTTGAGCTTATCTGGGTAGTGTGTTGGCGTTTGGGACGCGTGCAGGGGAGTACCGTGCTGCTGGTGAGCCTCTGTGGGTGGGGGTCCCTTGTCCAGGAGAGACCACTCTGTGGGTGGGGGTGCAGGGTCCAGGGGAGTAGGAGTGAGTGGGGGTCCCGGGGCCAGGGGAGTAGGGATAGGGTGGAATGTCGGGTCCAGGGAAGAAGGCCCTGTGGCTGGGGGACGAGGTGGGCGAGAGATGGGGGCTGGTCTGAAGACGCCACAGCAGCTCCTCGTTATTTCGACTCAGACGTTTCTTTTCGTTGGACTCCTTCTCCACGTAATCCTGAAGGTTGGCGTTCTCCTCAGACAGTTGCCTGTTACAGCAAACACACCACACTCTGATAAATGTAGAAGAAACTCACAGACTAAAAAAAAAAAACAGCATAATACATAAATATTGAACAACTGTTACAGAATGCTTGACCAGACGTTGCATTCTGTAGTTGTTTGTAGTATTTTAAGTGTAGGACTGTAATATTGCAAGACTGTAATATGAAATATTGCTCCTTTCACACACCTCCACCTGTGAAAATAACTGTAATTAAATTGGAAAGGGTCAAGTGTGAACACAAGTCAGAGTCAAAGCCCAGGTAAAGCTGATCCGGCAGTTCAAGGGCTGCGTGTGTAAATAAACACAAAGCCCAAACATTAATCTCCTGTTAATGTCCTGAGTTTGTGACTGCTTTTCAAAAGCTGTTGGATATGAGGGTGTGTTGCTGTTATATTTGCACACAAGCCGCTACATTAGACTCTTGTGTGCCCCCCCAACCAAGATGGCCGACAGACAGAAATGCCCAACATCTCAGGAATATCTTGCCAGTTCTTCTATTGTTGAAGACCCTTTGCAGGTAAAAACAACAACAACAACAACAACAACAAAAAGTAACATTAATGAACATCTAAGGACTGATTAAAAAATTGCAGTATTGGTATTTGCATCAACATCGGTAGCTATTTTAGGATTGAATTAACATATGCATGTTGTTACACTACAACTTACATTTTTTAATAACAATCTTTGTGTAGATTAGATCCATTTTGAGTAACAGTATCTTTATATTTTGTAGGGCTCAAGTGCAGTAGGGGACAGAAAGTCCTACAGGGTAGTGAAGCAAATACCCGAGTCAAGTGAGGATGATGGTAGTGACAGTGATGATGATTGGCTGCCAGAAAAGGAAGGATTAGTCTATACTAGCAGTGGTGACAGTGAAATTGAGGATGCTGAGGAAGTTCACGATGTACCATCTAAAGGAGCTCAAGGACAGAAAAAGCAGAAATATCAAATATCTGGAAGATCAAAGACAGCCAGTTCCAGGGACTTGTCTTCCTTTTTAGGAAAGTGGAAAGTAAAGGTGGAGGGAACAGAACCAGTAGAGTTCTTTTCCTTATTTCCTGAAGACCTGATGAATGAAACTGTGCACAATACCCACCTATATGCACTGCAAAAAAGAAAAGAAAATCTGGCCGTGACAAAAGACGAAAACGTTTCTTGGAATAATAAGGTCATGTCATACCTCAGATCGCCAAGATCAAGAATGTACTGGTCATCAGAGGAAGGTCTTTGTCTTGATTTGATAGTAAATGCTGTCAGTGAACAGACCAGTGTGTGATGCACTTGAGAAAACCTTTTTGATCCTGAAAAATTTCAGTTGATGGATGAGTAGACCATTCCCTTCAAGGGCCACTTGTCTCTCAAGCAGTACATCCCAAAATAACCTAAACCCTGGGGTCTGAAAGTGTGGATGAGGGAAGGGACTTCTGGTTACATGTAAAGGTTCAAAGTGTATCAGGGTTCAGGTAGGGGTCAGATCAGTCAGTTGGGAATGGCTGCAGATGTAGTCATGCAACAATAGGACATCTATGGCACTGGAACATGTAGAATTAAGAGGCTCCAGGGAGCACAACTGAAACTGAAAAAGCAGCTCAAAACAGAAGGAAGAAGAACTTGCTCTGTAGTCAGCAATATAGCTGGTTGGATAGTTCAGTGATCCACACGGACTCTTCCTGCGTTGGCCAATCCCCAACAGATTCGGCCACGAGATGGAGCAAGAAAGACAACATCCAAAGGCCATTTTCCGTGAAGCTGTACAAAATAAGTAGAACTTATAGATCAGTGTATTGCAATGTATCCCCACAGACAGAAAAACAAACAGTGGTATATTTGAGTGTATACTGTCATTGCTTGGAGGGGACCACTGTGAATGCCTGGCACCTCTATAGAATGTCTGAACTGGAAAAAAAGGATCTTCAGGTTCCATCCAGACAAACACAAGAGGAAGACCCAGTGCCACCCCACGTCCTTTGAAACACAGAGCAGTATCCAAGGCACCCCCAGAGATCAGGCTGGCCCTGGAAACCACTGGCCTAAACTTACAGAAGAAAAAAATGCAAACAGATGCCATGACACTGCATGCACACAAAAGACCAAGTACATCTGCATTCAGTGTGTTTGTGCTTTGTGCCCTGGATGCTTTGTCAATTTCCATAGGAGAAGTATTTTTGAAGAAATTTACAGAAGAGCTGAATGGGGGAGGAACGAGACAAGCACGAAGAGGCATGAGGAGTCAAGAACAAGGTTCAGCATTTGTTTCATTTTGCTGGACAGTAATAGAAAATGTTCAAATGTGTTACCACATTAGTTTAAAAACAATCTTTTTGGTGTTTTAGAGTTTTCACACAATTTATAGTATTATTAATTTGTTTGTGAAATGCATATTTCAAACATGTTCGAAAAAATCAAGTTCAAAAATGTTTTTTTTCATGCCTCAAGATGAATAAAAACACTTAAGAAAAAAATCCTGATTGAGCTTGTCATAATTCCCGCAAGGGTTAAGGGCTGCATGTGTAAATAAACACAAAGCCCAAACATTACTCTCCTGATAAAGTCCTGAGTTTTGAGTGTGAAAAGAGTCGATTTAAAATAGCCAGTCATTCCTCTATCAAATGTACACAAAATGTACACTTCCCTGCTAGAAACAGCTCATCCTTCTTTGTTACAGATTTACAAATGTGATAAAATATTACATTTAATAAGAACATGTTAAGAAAACATATTGACTATTTTAGTAACTGTTTGAGAGTGAATGTGTTGAAGGCTACCTGGATAGGGCGAGATTACGGTCTATGCGAGCCTTTAGATCCTCATTCTGCTGCTGCAGCACCTGCACCTTCTCCTCCAGGTACACATTCTTTTGGGCCTGCTCAAAAAATGAAGTGACCACAGGGTTCCCCATTAAATTCTTATACAGTCTACGCACCTCCCCGCTCAACAAAATACAGGCAGTCTATGCTTTCTCTAAGAACACAGCACAACATTCTAAACCTCTGTATTTATATTCTCAGTGTGAATTTAAAGTTAAACTATAAATATAAATAAATATAAAATTTATTTGCATATACAAATAGAAACATTCACCTACAAAATGTACACAATACTTAATAGCTGTTGTTAGTTTCCTATTTTTTATGTAAAACATTCTGTTTGAATAAAAAGGATTTCAGCATGGTGTTTTTCCAAAAAGCTAAAACTTACCACTCTCTCCAGATGGCAGATTTTTCTCTCTTGGTCATGAATCTGCTGGTTCTTCATTTCCAGAACCTCCTTTAGGCTCTTCAGGTCCTGCTCAATGTGCTGGTATGGCGCTAGAGCGTCCTGCACAGTACACACATACCAAACCACACTTTTGTGAAGATTTTACACATGTGTTTACAGCTGCTGTGTGTGAGAGCGTGTGGAAGAAAGGTCATGTACCACTATCTGCTCATCAGTGCTCCTCCTCAGTGCTTCCTCAAAGTGCTTGGCTTTGTCTCTCAGGGTTCGGTTCTGGAACGTCAGTGTGTCCACCTGATCCTGAAACACACACTTCACTTTAAACCTCTTTAAACTTTATACTGTAATATTAGTGCTGTTACAAACTTAGTTCTATATACATCTTCCAAAAATAAGTTACTATAAGAAACGAAATAATTGACTATTAATCAAATAAACTATAATGCATTCTGTAATTTTCATTACACCTTCTACACTCCTATTCAACCTGACCTCACCCAACCCAATTCAAAATGTGTATTTCTACTGTTAGTGTCAATACCTGTCACTAGTGTGTGTGTGTGTGTGTGTGTGTGTGTGTGTCCACAGTGTTCTTATTTTTATTTATATATCCACTCTGTGGATATA
>JBBJLR010000037.1:5605128-5617861 GCA_037577145.1 Brachypetersius gabonensis
TGTGTGTGTGTGTGTGTGTGTGTGTGTGTGTGTGTGTGTGTGTGTGTGTGTGTGTGTGTGTGTGTGTGTTTGTGGTGGGGGAGGTATCAGCGGCCTCAGCCTCCAAAAGCTGGTGAATCTACCCAGGCCCAAAGAGGGGATGGACTTAAGGCCTGTGGAGTAATTGGCTCTTTCTGTAATCCACACAACAGACTACCTTCTCCTGCTGGGATGATCTCTGGCCTCCAGCTCCTCAATTTTGCTCATTGTGGATGCTCAGTGACCATCGGTGGCAAAGAAAAGATTAGCAATGTCATTGAGATATTTTATTAAACAGTAAGGGATTTTGTAGTTATGACACCACTCTGGCACCCAGAAATAGTATGTTTTACTTAGTACTTCAGGATCCGATCAGACTCTATTACAAGTCTAATTACACATTTTTTTTGTGATCATCAGAAACCCCAACGCACTTTTCTAAACCATTTTTTTATGCTGATTTCAGATCTGCTCAACTTTTTGAATTATGAGTAATATTAGATCTGCAATAGACTTGCATGCAGTTTTTATTAAACCACAAGCACCAGTCAAGAACTGTTTCAATATTTTCAGTGTTAAGTCAGACAGGCCACACTGTGGCATAGATATAATGATCAGAGTCAGTCAGCTACCACTGTTTCTTCAAAAACGCTCAGCATGTGATTATTATATGATCATTATACCAACTATCATGCAGTATAGAACTAGCTTCATCACAAAAACTGTATGTGCGGGAAAAACTAAACACTGATTTGAAATCAGCATGAAAAACACTACAGAATCCCATTGCTCTTGTGGACAATCGCAATCAAATTCTCACAGCAATGTTCTAAGACCTGGTGAAAGGCCTTCCCAGAAGAGCAGAGGCTGTCTAGCAACAAAGGGGGCACCAACGGCCATTTAGTACTCTTAGTTTCAGAAGAAACATTGAATGAGCAGGTCTGTATAAACTTTTAAACATATAGTATACATCAATGAAACACAGGTTTTATTAGAATGTACGTTTCAAGAGAAAAAAGATATCAGATAAGAGTCCTGTAGCAAAAAGGACGAGTTATGTGTCATCGATAAGCTTCACTAACAGAACAAGGGACTGGTTAGGAGTTCTAAGCTTGGAAATCCATGTTTCATTCTCATATGATGACTCAATTCTTTTGTCATCTCCCTAAGGAGACTGGTAAGTCAGGGCACAGCTAAGAATAGCAGTGGAGGAACTTACAGCAGGTTATATACAGCAGGTGAAGAGGAAGAGACCCAGACACCAGCAGGCTGGATGAAAACGGAGAGAAAAAGGAATGATCAAGTGAATGTTCTCAGTGCAGCAGCCTGGAAAGAGGATATGAGTCAGCAGCAGCTACTGTGCATGCTGCCCACGATGTGTGGAGCCTTATATACTAATGAGAGAGAGGGAGAGTGAGAGACTATTATAGTATATTACGATCAGTGAGTTTACTTAACCGGCAGCACACTGAAAGTGATAGCTCTGTGAAAAATCCAGTTCACACAGTTTTCTCATTACTCCACACATCAGTCAAGACATGTTTAAAGTTTACTTTGCATTGGATCTACAAGGCAAACGTAGCACATCACACACTTGCTTCAAACCGTGCTGCATTATTACGTAACCTCAAAAAGATGACACTTTTAGAAAAAAGGTCCAAACTTTGTAGCTAAGCTAAAAAGTCATGAGTTTTACTGTCATAACTTTTTCAAATGTAACAGTAAGCCAGTGCCAGAAACCAAGGAAGCAAATAAGCAGCACTCAACATGTTTTGGCTGATAAAATATGACCTGATCTGACAAAATGAATCACTGTGACTCAACATTCATTGCATCATTCAAAGTATCATTGATAGGATGAGACAATAAGCTTTAAAATGATATCTTGGTCAAAGCTCTACCTTAAACGGTTGTCAAGTTACAATTGTTTGAATTCTGGTCTCGCAACACAATTTTCCAACTGAAAAAACGGGAAAATCGGTTTTAAAGGTTTTTTAAAGGTTTACTACAAGCATTTAGATACTTAGAAAAATAAATTAAATCAGACTGAAGCTTCAATTACTTCAAAATATTTATTAAATACTTATCAAATAATTCATTTTTATGAATATTCATAGATTTGAGAGCTGCAACTCAACTTAAATAGCCATTTATGTACATTTTCCCAATTATTTCCATGATGAAACTTTGGGAGATTCATAATCGGTAGCCTGTGTTCAAAAAAATATTAATATTAATACAAATTAAGACTGATTTAATGTTGCTGATGAGATGCATATTCAGCTAAAATGTTTGTTATCGGTTGTAGGAATCTGAACCCCTCCGTCAATGAACCCAACCCCACAACCCCCCCCCAAAAAAACATAAAACATTGTCACACATAAAATGTTTTGTACTAACATTGTGGTTAGTTGTAAGAAACACCTAATTGGTGCATCTTGGACACATCATCAGTGATGAACACAGGGTCATTGGGTGTTTGGGGTCTTAGATCATTACACACCCTCACCTGGGTGACCCAACCGGGTTGATCAATCCCTGGCTTGTGTCCAAACTGCATGCTACACCAAGAATCCCCTCGTCTTGATCCACAGCCACCTTGAAGCTTTTTCTGCTGCTTCGCTAAAGTTTCTGGTGGCTTTTCTCTCTTGCAACCCTCTGATGCCTGAGTCTGAGTGTCCGGCCCTGGAAATCCCCTGCAGCCTTGATTGGCTCACAGCGAGCCCTCCAACCATTGCAGGCCACTTACAGCTCTAGGTATTTGGCTTTCTTCCGCTAACAGGCTCCCTAATACGGTCTTCTTCAGGGACTGGCAGATTCAGCAGCACCTCGAACAGTCAGATGTTAAGACCAAGTCTGGCTTGAGTGATGTGCTGGCAATGTGCTCTGGAAACGTCAGCTGCCTCCCAAGGTCCACCTTCAGCTGCCAGTCCCAAGCTGTGGCTAACAGCCCCCGTGGACTGAGGTTTCTCCCGCTCCCCTGACAAAGACGATGAACTGCCTTGCTGGGGACCCATATTTCCTCTGCTGGATTCCTGTGCAGATGGTGTCAACCTACATTCAGCACCTGGTCATGATGGCATCTGAATCTTCCTTCTCCCCGGGCATTTTTGTTCTCTGGAACACATTCTGAACTGCTGCCCAAATACCCGGGGAGAAGGAAGATTCAGATGCCATCATGACCAGATGCTGAATGTGTTCCAGAGACAAGAAAAGGACCCAGAAACACCCACAGCCGTCCACACTGGGAATGAAACTCTGATCTTGAGCCATGAAGAACTGCACCATGATGCTCCAACCCCACTAAATGTGCTGATATAATAAAATACCAAATTCTTTGTATTTCATATGTTATTACCAAATCAATCACCACTAAATTGCCGTTATTTATTTTATTAGAATACTTTATCAAGCAAGAGCGGAGGGCACCTGGCGATCCATCGAGTCTCAAAAGCAAAACAAAAAAAATCATAGCAAACATGTTTAACATGAAAACTAGGACTATAACCGACAGATTTCACAGAAGATACGATTCTTTTTTACTATGTTGTAAACGTTTGTTCACTGTTGAGGTGTGTTTTCTTGACGGAACAGCTTGGGATTTCAAAATAAATACGCATGAAATGAGCCAAACGGAGAACAGTAGATGACTGATGCATCTGATATCAGGCAATGCTAATAATTTGCAGAGTAAGGATGTGTAGTTTGAAGGGCAAGTGACCTTGTAAGATGAAAAAAAGGAATGCTAAGTGGGCACAGTGTTCCTTGAATACCTGATAACAAAAATATTTAAAGACATTTTCAAATGGATCTACGCATAACACACCTGTGTGTTTCTGTTTACATTCGGCTATGGTTAAAATAAATGCTTTTTCTTGGCTTAATTGAAACATTTGCCTTTAAAAAGACAAATGATCTTAAAGTAATGCAAAGTATCTGGACTCTGTTACTTAGCTTTAATATAGTGATGCCTTGGATTAGGTTACAAATGCTATTTTTAACAGGTAATCCGTTCTACACATAAATCTGTATCAGATAAACTGAAACTAAGCCTGGACATGACACTGCTATCACCACCAATGAAAGCATTTATTCCCACAGATTTAAAGCTCTGATTTAATAGACTGAAGCTGGCCCACGCTAATGCAGTGAACACAATCAACTGAGCGAAAGTGTGTGTGTAACGCAGGAAGAACCATCTGCTCTCACCACTGAGGATGACTCACAGGACGATGTGAGTGATGGCATCTGCGCTCTCTCACTGCACCCTGCACACACTCTCTTCACTCCGTTAACACACACTCACACACAGGCTCTCCCTTCGCAATAGATTTTTCTCTTCACTTTTCACTTCCTGCCAGCTTTCAACTCTCTCCCTCTCTCTCTTCCTCTCATTTATACCATTTTTTTAATTATTTTTTACAAATTTCCCCCCTTTTCTAGTTTCTTCCTCTTCTTGTTAAGCATAACTGAATGTGCACTGGTAAAAGTACAAGTACACCAATCAGATGAGTAGCTTGCTAATTGCTATGTTAGCTTTGGGGCTAAACGCAGCTGCAAAAAGGGCCAGCCATAGTGATTATGCACAGGCTTTTGCAGATCCGTTTAATAACACATCATTCTTATGTGTTTTGTGATGGTGGAATTATCCAAAGTGACTTACAGTGGAAACGTAATTTAACATTAGACGTTTTACAAAATATTTGCAAGAGACTAATATTTTTAACATTGAGGTTCCGATCAAGAAAAGGAATCAAACCTGCAGTCTTTCTTATGGTGTTATCCACTATGCCATTTATTTCAGTGAGGAATTCGCTCATGAAGGAATCTTGAAACATCTTGTATCGTGGATATTAACCATCCCTGCAGAGAATAGCAACAACCCCAATGCAACAATTGGAATTCTCCAGGGTGGGAGATCTCTGGGACCTCAACACAAAAAAAATCTATAAAAGATTTAATTTGTGCATGGGTGCCCAAACCTTTGCTTAAACTGTACTTGCATCAGATTTATGACAAAAAATGCCATTTTCTATATAATGGTAAATAAAACATCAGCTGCTGATATATTATGCATCCATAATAGTCTAATAGCCCTCTCTCCATGGAGCACCTTAATGTATGACTGCCACAGAGTCAGCTGGGGTTGGGGGCTAACAGATAATCGATATCTTTATAGAATGACTGAGCCAGACATACAGATACACGTTGGTGGAGTGGTCTACCCTCAAAACAGACACACACACTGACACACACACACATAGAAATCAATCAAGGCTGCGCCACCTTGAATCAAGGTCATTTCCTCCCTTGCGTCGTGTGTGTGTGTGTGTGTGTGTGTGTGTGTGTGTGTGTGTGTGTGTGTGCATACATGAGAGATCCGAGATCTCTTTTTTATGCCTGTGTACATTTATCTGATTCATAGAAATAATAAATAACAAGCCATTTAAGAGAATGTGTCTGTGGCTTCTCTGCTTGTTCTGTTGAACAGATAATTTACTGTAGAAAGAACAAAAGGCAATGGGTGGGTTTACATGCACAGAATCAGAAAACTGAAGAAAAGTCTTTCAACACATTCACAAGCACTTCAGTGATCTGGTAAATTAGAAAACCTGAGTCCAGCAGTTCTTTCTAAATAAACAACATGCATCTTTACTTTAGCGACTCATCGATAACTCTCCAAAGCGTGTGGTGATAAATTCAAACTACTTGCCACTGTTTTCTTACAGCAGACACTACTGGTAAATATTCACTGGAATGAAGTCACAATTCTTGCAAGCTGTATACAAATATCTGGAAAGAACATTAACATTGTGAGAATTAACATTCAGTTACTGATACATTTAGAAACATCACATTAGTATGAACTAAAGCAAAAACACAAACCGCAAGTATGAACTTCAGGCTGAATACTAAACTGAATAAAATTCAGCTTTGATCTAATCAAAGAAGGCAAAATAGGCTGTTTACATGATCACATAAATGCTGAAATGTGATTGTAATTCTATTATTGCTGCATATAAACATAACATTCAATTTAACATTTATTTTATACTTGGGCACCAGATAAAAGCATTTGGTAAAAATCATATAACAAAGGACTCTACTTTACATACTAGTGCTGTAAAATGTAACTACACTGACTAAAATGACAGAATATTTAATAAAGTCTTGAAATATCGAATTTCAATTGCATTCATTCTGAAAAGGAAAAACTATGCTCTGACCCCAAAACAAAAACAAAAAACAGATTCAGTTTTTAACACAAAATTCCTTCCAAAAAATAATAATACAAAATTGCATGGACGCATTCCGCATCCAGCTGCTCACCTCAAGCCATTTGTTTTGTTGTGTGATGAATACGAGGTGTGTACTGAGAAGGGATGATCTATGGCAACGCATGTTTATGTCAGTATGTGTGTTTTTGGTACAGACAAAGAACAAGCATTCCGTAACACAACAAAGTCAGCAGTGCTGAGCTGAACAAGCTTACGCTGTATTCCCCTGACAAGCTCTAGAGTGAAGGCATGAACCAATCAGGCTTGCATACTCACTGAAAGCTTGAAACTCAAAGAGCAAACACTCAGCACCTCACTTAAAGCCTGAGAGAGAGGGGCCTTTGGGGGGGATGCAAATGTCTTCATGCATGAATAGAGAACATGAGATGATAGCAGTAGCCTGAGAGGTTTATGAACAGTCAAGAACCAGCACATAATTTTCCCTTTTTCTGCTCTTCCTAAACAATCTTGTAACCCCCTCACCACACACACACACACGCACACACACACACACACACACACACACACACACACACACAGAACGAGTGTGTCAGTGTATAAAAGGCACTCTAGCAGGACTGTTCGTTAAGGTCAAACGATGCTGGAGCCTTTCAACATCTCGCAGCAAGAGGCCAAGCCCAGCTTCAAACAGAAGGCTGCCTTTTCAAGAGCAGCTAAATAAGGCCTCCATTAAACATGCACTCTCTCACTGAGACATGCTGGCTCTCTCCACAGAGAGGAAGAGCCAGAAAGAGAGACACAAATAAGAAGATAGCTTTCAGCAGCGATGCAAATAATAGCACGTACAAAAGAACAACAACGCAAGTTTAAATGCGACCCTTATTTTTGTGTTCCAAGACTTTAGGCTAGATTTAAAGGAGACTAGATTGAGGTTTAATGGGTTCTGATGAAATAAAGTCTTACCTTTCACAGGGTGTCAATATTATTGTGAATTTAACATAATGGATTTAGCGCTTTCAGATGCGGCACGATGCGGTTAATAGCTGGAGGATAATTAGCTCCCTCTCTCTCTCTCTCTATTCTTATTTCTTCATTTCTCTTTGATCTCATGGCATTTTGAAGAAGTTTTTTCTCAATATTCGCTGCAATATTTTTTTGGGAAGGGCAATATAACTGATGACTGTGTCTGATAGAATTCAGACTTTGCTGAGAATAGTTAGGTGCTTATATAAAGAAAGGAGTAACAAGTTAGAATTTATGAAAATTACAAAACACAGATTCAAGATTGTTTTAAATTGTTCCAAATGTTTAATGCTATTTTGTTTTTTGTAATTTATACTAAAATTATGTCATAAAACCTACTATGTCTACAAACGAAGCACCATCCATGTACTGTTAAATATTCAGCACAGCAAAGTAAAATAAATTGCTTTTAAACTTTTGGTAGGACTTCCAATAGAACCACCGGAGCTACGTAGGGCACCACCTACTGCTTACGTCAAAAGAATTTTTTTCATAGAGAAATCGGAGCGCAACTCCGGAGCGCAAACATCCCCCCTCCATTTTGACAAAACAAAAATACGCCCCATCCCAGTGCCCGCAAAAAACAACCAACCAACCTCTGTGATGAATTCAAATCTGCCCCTCCCTCTTAAATAGGCACAAGGAAGTTCATTTATTCTCTTTAAACAAACATTTGGAAGATACAAGACAAAAACAATATATAATATGTACATCCGAGTGAGTATAAGTACCTAATTTATTACTTAATTGCATGCCTGCTTCATTTCTAAAGAAAAAAAAATACAGAAAGTATGGTTTAAGTCCCATTGTCCTCCTATGGGTAAATTCACACTTAAAGAAGTTCAGGGGTTATTTAATTTCAAGACAATACTCTCTTATGGATCTGTAATGGTGTAAAAGGGCAGTGTGTTTTATGAACCTGGTCCAGAGTACATAAAAGTGAAGTGAAAGTGATCATTCGGTCATACGTGAACACACCACAGCACACAGTGTGAACAGCAAAAAATACATCCTCTGCATTTAACCCATTCACCAAGTGAAGCAGGGGGCAGCCATGAACACGGCACCCGGGGAGCAGTGTGTGGGGACGGTACCTTGCTCAGGGTACCTCAGAGGTGCCTAGCGGTCTTGGGAATCGAACCTGGACTTTCTGATGACAGGGCGAATGCCTTAACCACTAGGCCACCAGCTGGCCTAGTTTTTCTCGTAAGGTAGTAAGGTTAGTAAGGTTTTCTCCTAACAGTGATGGTGTAGCTTTCACATGCAACCAGAGTGCTGAAGTGAGCTTTTCCTAGAAGGCGGAAGGTGTTGTTTCCTACTGCAGAGCAGAACACTGGTTCAGCAAGAGGGAAATGAGAGACGAATATTGAGTCAGGCCTCCATCTGTCTATGACAGTTCAGACTGTAACGACAGCTTAATCAATCCAGCTGCCTGCACCATCACAATCCACACTCTCCCATTCAATCTCATTTAGCCAATTACAAACCAGGCTTACTCCTATCAGCTTGGCCTCGGGAATCGATCCAGTCTCATTCAGTCTCGGAGACTGGAACTCCTTGGAGACTGCAGTGTCTGCAGAAAGCCTGGATCAATAGTTCGCCCCATTACAACATGCTACATTCCTTCATTACTTTAGGCTCCAGGAGCTCATGTAGATGTCCCAGCAAAGCCCCTGTTTGCTTAAAGGGACAGCTGTTCCTGAGCACTGGCATGTTCTCTATCAACACATAAATCACTTTATACAGTGTACATGCACACTCCATCACCCTATGAACTGACATTAATGCGGGCTGGCCTAACCCTGCAGGTGCCTGTAGACTGACTGGCAGGAAGCACGGGTTCAGGCTAAAAATATTCTACTTCGAGTCAGGTTATATATTATAGCCACAACAACCCCTTAATAATTAAATGAGTAAATGTAAATGAAGTCACTCAGAGTGGTTTGGTGTGAAATGCTTAGTTCTAGAGAAGCGTACACGTCAGAATCGTCCCAGCAGTGGTGATACAAACCAGACGTCTGGAGTTCCTAAAAGTTATCTCACTGAGAGCTGACACACAGCTGTTGTGAATTAACAAAAACTCTGAGACATATTTTAAAAAGGCATGGAGAAGAGATACATGCAGTGTTGTCATGCTCTGGTCATGTTGGAAAGTAAATAGGATGTTTAATTTGTGTTGTGGACACCTAGATCCTACCAGCATTGTAAGAAATCCAAGTTGGCACGTTTTTCTGCAATGAATCATTTCATAGCAAACCAGGGAATGTCACAATGGCATCATTCTGCAGAAAATTGGATGAATCAACGACATTGCCATTTCACTGCTATGTATAATAAATGTAACAAGCCTTAATCAATAAGTAATTATGGGCCATTTCTTTTGGTCAACTCATTTTGAAGGATAACCTGCTTTTTCAACATGGAAACATAGGATAAAAAACCTTTTCTTATAAGGGATACGAAAGGTAATGCAGTATATAATAAAAAAAAATATTACTTCGACATATTCTTATATTCTTGCACCATTTTATTATAAATGGTTGTAAATGTGATCTCTAACTGTTTATATACACCATCCATTTATTGTACATTATATATCCAGTACAACACACGATTCTCATTATATGTTATCAACTGCATCCATTTTTTTTAGACGCCGTCCTCTATGTAAAGGTTCGGGTTTCCCTTCTTACATGATGTCCTCAATGTAATGTCTCTAACACTGAAAACTGCTTGCTAGATGCTATTGGACCCTGATTGACATTTCATTGTTCTTTCACTGCTGCAGTCTGCTAACATTGATAAAGCAATGGCGCTTTCCCACTCATTTCCGCCTTCCTCGCTAGAGGCCAATCAGTATTATTAGCATCTGGCATGAACATGCAATCAGGATGGTGATTATTTTGCCCTTTAGCGGGCCAGTGTTTACAGCTGAAGTTGGAAGCGCCACAGACGCACAGTGTTCCACTTACGCACAACCCATAAGCTACTGCGTCTTCACTATACAGCCATGTTGAGCGGATTAGACAGACAGATAACAGGCTTTATTTGGAAAAGCTTTTGCGTAGTACACGTCATATCTACGAGGTATACACAGTAACGCACAAGCTGGAATACTTTAGAAAGCTTTCGTTTTCTCTAAATGACTTAAAACCAAGAGCCACATACAATGAATGTCAGGTATGTTAACAGAGCATAAGCTATCAGGAAATACTGTACAATCAACACAACAGAGATGTTGTTTGCCCTCTATTACAGTGTCTGACAACTTATCTAGAAATAGTACACACACACACACACACACATTCCTGTTTCTCTTCTTTCTCACTTTCATGTCCTCTCTCTCGCTGTGTATGCGCGTGTGTGTGTTTACTGTGAGAGCTGAGGGATTCCTCGTCCTGAGAGACTTCTTACAGAGAGATGATGTAACTCTGTGCGTGCCTCTCTACGTCTGGGCTCAGCTGTACGTCAGCTGTAACCAGGGGAAGACTGACTAACATTACTTATGTAGGTCGCATTAAAAACACATGTGGCTCAAACAGGAGACGCTTTCCATGCACACACACTCCAGTCCTAGCAGTGAAGGTCCACCAGGTCTGGTGAGAGTATACGGTCACTCTGGAATCCCACTGGAGTTGCACACAACCATCTACTGTGTATGTGGAGCACATTTTATAAAATCACAAAGCAACAATTACAGCGAGATTTGTATGAGTGAGGCCATGTATTTTTCTCTCCCTGGGACCAAATCCCACCTGGATTACTATAAAAGATTTTGACATTAGGACCTTTTATCTTTTCAACATCAATGAAAGTACTTCACAGAGTCAGAAACGAAAAGCTGTGTGTGTGTGTGGGGGGGGGGGGGCAGACTTGTTTTTTAGCTCTCTGTGAGGACCAAATGTTTTTAAAAAAACAAGAAAAACGTTCAATGGTTGTGATATGTTGCTGCTCCTCTCAAAGCAATGTGTTGTTTTCACCACAAATGCAGCATTTTTGTTTTTTTTGTTACTGTTTATGTTTAGGTGACTACTGCATGAGTGACCTGATAAATATGGTAAGAACATTTGTGCACGTGCGCGTTTGTGCAAGTGTGTGTGAGTCTCAGTAACTTACGGTACGCTGGCCTGCATGGATCACTGCGGGTGCTGTCAGTGGAATGATTACTGGAGACCGAGGACACGCTGGAGCTGCGGACGAAGCCGAAGGCGGCCAGGCGTGCGGGAGGCAGCCGGGAGTAGCCAGGGGGCCGCAGGCCTGATGATGCTGGCTTGGGCAGCAGAGACTTAACGGCCAAACCTGAAGGAGCTGCCTTCCTCTGGTCTGAAGGGAGGGAAATGGAGAGGTTAAGGCAAAATACGCAGAGAATGTCCAGCAAAGTTCTTAAACACCTTTAGTTCTGAGTAGTAAACACCAGCCCTTCGCCTGAATAACCTGCAACATTGCAAAAGCAAAGAGCATCTTCATGAAAAATATTGCTTTTAAATATTGTCTTTTAGCCAATGAGATTTACAAAACAGATGAAAACCAGAAATGCATTAAGATTTATCATCCAAATAAGCTAAACCTGCAGGAACCTCTCGGATTAGAAGCTCATCTTGTTTACTCTTCAATATTTCCCTGTAAATTACAAATAACAGAGTGACAAGTAACTCACTAGAGTTGTTACGCACACAGCTGGAACATTGCGCACATGTTTTTGGGCATGTCTAATTCTTTCCTACAGCTTCTACTTCTCCAGATCTCACAGTACCACTAACACTGTGTGGGTGAAGGCTGTAGCAAGTGCATCATCCAAGTCACAGATGGCCAGCCACTAAATCTTTTTTGAACTGCCCCTAAAGCAACGACATTGGACAACATGCTGGGAGGAGAACACCATCGGCCAATTCTGCTATGTCAGCCAACAGACTAACACACTGGCCAGCACCACGTTGAGAAGGAGGACCATCCGACCCACCCAGAGAGGGCAAAGCAAACTGTGCTATTCTTCACATGATCACTGGAGATCGAATTTGGAAAACTCCCAATGACAGAAACAACATTCACAGATACGCCGCTCGGGAGCCCTGTAGATCAGAGGTCCCCAACCACCGGGCCGAGGACTCTGGGAGTCATTTGGTACTGGGCCGCACAGAAAGACAGAATAAAAAAGATTTTATTGATTAAACAGGTCAACAAAAATGTTTTTTTGTAACCACCAGAAACCCCAACACACTTTTCTAAACCAGTTTTTCATGCTGATTTCAGATCTGCTTTCAGGTTTTTTTTTTAGGTCACATCAACTTTTTGAATTATGAGTAATATTAGCTCTGCAATAGACTTGCATGCAGTTTTTATTAAAACACAGGCACCAATCAAGAACTGTTTCAACAGTTTCAGTGTGAAGTCAGACAGGCCACACTGTGGCATAGATATAATGATCAGAGTCAGTCAGCTACCACTGTTTCTTC
>JBBJLR010000037.1:5620536-5643226 GCA_037577145.1 Brachypetersius gabonensis
AAAAGGTGGGGTGTGTGTGGGTGGGGGGGTGGGAGAGAGAGAGAGAGAGAGAGAGAGAGAGAGAGAGAGAGAGAGAGAGAGAGAGAGAGAGACGGGGTGGAATTGAGGGAGAAATGCTTTTTTAATTATGGGCATGAGCAAGGAATCCAATGATTTGCCATCACGAGGGAAACTGCATGAATATTTTACTTTTGGCAGCACTTTCCTCTGGATCGCTGAAATTAAGGCAAATATGATCACTTTAATAAAAAAGGAAATGCTGGTGTGGAAAATATTGTTTGTTGTACAACAAAATGCTAAATAATATAAACAGTTAGCATTTAGCACTGATGTAACTGTAAATCAATGAGGAAATGCCGATGCGTGTTGTTGATGAAAACATTTCATTGGAAAATGCTGGACAATGAAAAAAGAACAATCTTCATTCAGTTTATGTGCAGAGCTATTAGCATAATCTCTAGCCATTCCAGTTCACTTGTACTAGATTCATGATCCAAAGACTGAACTGGCTGTGAATAGCTAATCATTATATGAAAATAATGTGGCCAGAAATGTGGCTGGATGAAGTGAATTTAGATAATTGCGTCCCTCTGTTTATTATAAGGCAATACATCAGCTTGAAAATGAAAGAAGCACATCTCTGTCTCTCTACTGAGGACAGTTTAGGCTCAGTATAGAGTTCAGTTCCTGAGTTTCCTAACAGAGTAAGTCTCAGTAACCAGACTCCAGGTTTATTAGAGAGTGGGTGATAAAACAAAAAAGGTTATAAAAATGGATTACAAAAAAAAGGATTCATGATTTAATAAGGAAAGGGAGGAAAAACTAGTTAAAACAAAATGAATAAAGCAGGACGGTCACAACGGGCCGATATTCAAGCGGCTGAGTTGTTACTATGCAGTTTAGGAAGTGGTTATATAAATGGTGGTTGTTTATCATGATACAAGCTGTTGTACAGAAAAACAAACATGGTGTAATTTATCACAGCCAACACCTTGGTTTATTCCTAACCCAAAACTACTTCATTACCTTAAAATGCATGCAAGGTCACGTCACTGGAGCATGACCTCAATAGCATGACGCAACATGCCAGATAGAATCAGATAGAAAAATAATCACAGTATATGCATACCTATGCACGTCATCGTGTGCTGTGCCACCATGGAGTGCAAGAGCAGGCCAAGCGGGCAAATGCTGCCTGGCAGGCAAACACTGACGTAACTCAAGCGCTAATTGCTTTGCACTTCAAAGCTATGCAGTGCCTCTGGGCCATGGAGCACGAAAATCCCATCTATATGCCACCGTGTGCGTTCTGGTGAGGGCACAACATAATAATAATGGGCAGATAGGAATATTTGCCCTATGGTGTAAAAAAGGCTGGTAGAAATGATGGTGTGTGTGTGTGTGTGTGTGTGTGTGTGTGTGTGTGTGTGTGCGCGCGATTAACTCCGCACTTATTTCTAATACCACCTTGCTGACCTGCAGGCATAATCACCAGTGCATGCTAAGCACATCTAAGCACATCTCTCCTTTAGAAACCCAATATCAATACACCTCACAAACACTCGATCTATTTCTGAGGCATCGTTTACACCTCTTCCCCAGTTTCCTCTCCCACTTCAGCATTCCCTCTCTATATCTCACTCGGACTTTTCCCACGTCCTCCTGTATCTTCTCAGAAGTAGGCACACTTTTCGGAAAAGATCCAAGAGCCTCTGCATCAAATCAGTCCGAAAGTCATTGCAAATAATTTCCCTATCGTTTTCTCATTTGCAGCTAAATCTGGCGCACTGCAGTGGAATTAAAGAGGCATTACCTGAAGACTCTGGAGGGCTTTGAGTAGATGGGGTCACTGATGAGGTCACTGGGGGAGCTGCTGGTGCAGTCACTGATGGAGTCACTGCCTGCACTGGGTGATTGAGAGCCAAAGGTGACTTCTGCCCTGTAAAGATCCTGGTCTTAGCAGCAGTAGATGGAGTCCTGTTGACAGCACCCACACCAAGCTGCGGCCTCAGGGTTCGAGCAGGGCGGAATACAGCCCCCGTCTCTGGCGTCACTATCTGGGTTTCTGTAGGATCCTCAAGGTTGGCTGGAAACCTGCCAATCTGAAATGATGAGAAAGATGTACAACAACAAGAAAGATGTTTAAAACAAATAAAGAGCTAAAAAAAAGTGTCTAGACCATCTGAAATGAGCCTGTCAATGAGTCTGAATAACTTTAATTAGAGTATGTTGTTTTTAATAGGAAAAGTGAACTTTTGGGCATGGATTTACAGAAAATGTTTAGGTTACTATTGACTTTCTGTGTTTGTTAGAAACATTGGCCTTGTTGCTTCAGCGCTAAAATAAATACGCCAATTATGGACACCAAAAATGTTTTAGCTGATATATTACCACTGGAATAAATGGTAAAATTCTAATACTAATGAGTGAGTTGCTCACCCCTGTAGGTGGGTATTTGTTACCCAGAGAGCCATAGAAGCTGTGCATCTTGCCCGTTGCTTTTTGGGGCATGGTGTGGCTTGGGGGCTTTATCCCTGACACCATCAAACCAGGAGATAAGAGGCGGGCTTTCTGAAGCTCTTGCCGATATTTGTCATAGAGCACATTGGAGGCACTCAGCACTGGGGCTCCCACTGACTCCACTGCTGCTGCTGGTTTTGGGCTTGGAGAAGAGGTGCCAGCTGAGAGTCTGCTCGGTAGTGAAGAAACTTCATAGGGGCCTTCAAGAGCCTGAGGCTTTACTTGTGGGCTTTTGCGTATGTAGGTGATAATTTTGGGGCGAACGCTTTTGGGCTTTTGGGGGCACTTGGGTGGAGATGATGATTCAGTAGAGCCCTGTTGGGTTACAGTGTTTTGGACATTCGTGTTAATAGTGGTTTTGACCGGAGGTCTTAGGCCATAGCTGTACCCTTGAGAAGCACCATAGCCCAGTTGAGGAGCTCGAGCAGGCACTCGAGTCCTCACAGGCGACATCAGAGGGCGTCTCTGAGGCGATCCTGTGGTTTTGGGAGAAGGGGGAGTAGAGGGTCTGGTAGGGCTGCTGTAGGCTCTGCGGTTGAAGTGGTTTTTCCTGTCCAGAGGGCCGACGGCATGTTCTGCAGACCCTTGCCTCCTGAAAATAGAGCCAGACCTAGCATAGCTCTGGCACGGCTGGATCCCTGAACTTGAGCTGAGAGACTGGACATTACTGTTGGTGTCTGCTTGCTCCTTGGGATCAGTTTGTTGGCTGCTGGCTTTTGGCCCTGTGCTGTTTGAGCAGGTGGTCTCTGTATGTCCTAAATGTCCTGAGGTTAGTCTTTGCTCTGGCTCCGGAGAGAGTGGATGTACAAGCTGCCTGCGAGATGGTGGCACTCGTTCAAGGTTTCTCTGGAATTTTGAGGATAGACCATTCTCTTGCCTGCTTTGTTCCTTGTCTGCACTTCGGCCTTGCCGGGTTGGTGGATAATTGCCATTATCTGGATTTGATCTACAAGGTTCCTGAGGCAGTGTTGTGGAATTGTGGTTCTGGTCCATATCCCTGGGTTGCCCTCTGCTTCGTGTTGGAAGCATGAAGGATTCATGTGTGGTTTGCTGCTGGATCCTGTACTTGTCTGAGGTAGGCTTGGTGGGCAGGGAAGAGGGAGTCAGCATGCGTCCTGTACTGTCCAGGGCACTGGCCAAACTTCCGCTGAGGCTGCTGACTGCTGAGAGCGTGGAAATGAAGACATTGTTCTCAGAGCCACTGCGTGTCTCCCTCAGGCTCCTCCTTCGGCCAGACCGAGAGACAGAGGTCCTGAGGTCCAGCGGCTGAGCAGTCTGATCAACGTCCACTTCTCTACTGTGGTTGGCATTTTGGTCAGTCCCTGGGGAATTGCTGGAGTTAGAGCATTCAAGAGCATCCTTCTTTTTTCTTTCTTTTCTTGTACTATGATCTCTCGGTTGTCCTTCTACCAGAAACGTTTCTAGCTCCTGACACTCTAATAATTCAAACTCCTCCAGTTCTGGGTCTTCACTGCGGGCATGCGTACCCCAAATGATAATCCTTTCCTGAGCACTGCTGTGGGAGAGCAGGGGGGGCACTGGGCTGCCACCCTCAGTGTGGCTTTCCTCCATAGGGATTTGGTTGGCATTGGCATCTCCATCAGAAGCCAGTAAAGGCTGCTTGTTGTTGTTCTTTATTTCCTCATGCAGGCTGTCTTGAGGGTCCCCTACTTCCTCTTGCACACTCATGTTGTTCAAATCAAAGGTTCTCTCTCAACAGCTCCCCAGTGCTGCTGGATCCATTAAAGGGTTCTTTCTCCTCTGGGCCTGCAGTGCTCCTCTGTTCAGTTGTGGAGTAAATCCTACAATCTAATCTCACATCTTCTCCTTCCTGCCGCGTCTCAGCTGGACAGCGTGTTTGATGACATCATATTAGAGGAGTAGCCTTAATGAAGCGCCTCACCAGTCCTGGTCCCTAACTGCGCCTGAAAAGAGAAAAATAAAATTAAAAACAAAAACTCATGTGTGACTTCGCAGTGCGTTCACAAACTCAGCAAAAGCAAAAGAAGCTTACTGAGCTTAAGCCTCGAGGGGTTACTTAATCTCAGTCATGGAGATGAGAATCTATGTGCCAGCAAAAGGCATTTCAAAAGGTTTCTTGTCTATTTTTCTCCTCATTTAATCAAAACCTTCTCGAAACCAATCTTAATATGTTTTGTAAGCACAAAATATAAAAGTCTCAGTTAGTTATTAGCTAGCAAACAAGGCAATACAGTGCAGTGTGTCCAAAATAATAGTCGTTGTTGTCATTGAGTAATGCAGCATGACAAAAAGCTTGTGTGTGGTCTTCCTGAGGAATAACAGTGGAAGCAAAAAAAACAAAAAACAAACGATGGCATTTAGCTTGCCCTTGAATAGATTATTTTCCAGTTTCCCTTGCTGGTTTCACAGAATTGACTCTTTGATTTCCACACTTCAATCCAATTTGCACCTTCTATTTAAGTGGGTCCAGGCTGTTCATTTAATCCCTTTCATTCAGGCCTTTGTAGGAGAAGTATATCGGATAGGAGGAGGTCAAATGGGTCTACTGTTATTATATCATTTCAAGTGTATTTTGCGAGGAATGAAGAATGATTAAGAGATTGTAGATTTTCATTAAGGGCTGTAAGATTTAATATATAGCAACTTTTTGTGGTTTACCATAATCTGTGAAATGAAAGTGAGGGCAAAAAGCTTTGAAATGAAATAGCTTTCCAATCCTCAGAAGCTTTTGGCGTTCTCGTTTAATAACAGATGGTAGTATCTCCTGGTTCAGTAATTAAATTTAGACATGCATGATGGTTATATATGGTAGAATGGGGAGCACAGTCATAATAAATGTAGATTGATGTAGTGTATAGTAACATCGGGGGGGAGCACAGAGAATTTGTAGATAGAACATTTCCTCGTGTGCTGAGATCTCCCTGTGGGCTTAGTGTGGGACAAAAAGAGGAACAGCGAAAGAAAAGCAAATAACAGTGAGACAGGCTTTGTGATAGAGCTCACTGCTCACAGGAAGAAAACAGCAGCAGGGGTGGTGAGGGGAGGTAGGAAGATAGAGAGAATGGAAAAACTAAAACAAAAAAAACGAATTTTAAACCATGATAAAACTGACACCAGCATCATAATCCTGGCTACAGAATGCAGAAAATATCAAATATTCCAAGTAGAGGGGACAGAAACACAAAGCAAGGACAGTAACATTTTCCCAACAGGGGGCGTGTATCATGTGCTGCTCAAACTAACAGTGTGGGTGGGCTGAAGCTTAGGTGGGTTATAACCGAACACAGCATGGAACAGATCTGTAAGCTGTGCAGAGAAAACAAATGATGTCCTGAGAGGAAAGCCGAACGATTTCCACTTCTACGAAGCTTCGCCATTTATGTCAGTTGATTAATTAAGAAGCTGCGGGAACATGACAAAAAGCTAGATCCACACATCTGCACCTACCGACTCATCCATCTAACGACCAAAAGACCCGTTACAGGATAAGCACGATCCTGCAAGTAGGGAAAAGAGAGCCAATAGACAGTGTGGAGACTGACAGGAACATCCATAAAAAAGTCGTTTACCTTGCAAACGAACCTGACAACAAATGAATTGACACTGCAATACTGCAAGACGAACACACATAGACAGAAAGATGCAAACACAAAACACATTTTGGTACATTGGAGTAAAATCTTTAGAAGTAAATGATAATTAGCTAGGATTGGAAACGTAGGATTGATTACATCATACATCATAACTATCACACATCGGGCAAAAGGAAATTAGTACTCTGAGATTGCCAGTCACACACTGGGAGTGAGTATCAGCCATTTTAGATGATTCCACAGCGCTAGAACATCATTTCCCCTTTCATTAAATAGGCTGGATGGCCCACCTGGTCAAGTCCTGCTTAGATTTCCATTCACAGCATTTAGCACACACTTTTATCCCAATCCACTTCCATTCCCTAACTGCAGGGGGGCAGTCTCCCTGGAGCAACTTGAGGTTTAGGGTCTTGCTCAGGAAACCAGTGGTGGTTTGCTGAAGGTAGGACTCGAACCCATGACCTCTTGGTCCAGAAACAAGTATTTTACCCACTAGGCCACCACCAACAACAAAGAAGGTTATATTTACATCCTTTACATAATGCTAACAAGAGTCCAGTCATAACCTGAATAACATGCAGGAGGGGAACCAGTGGGATTACAGTTAGTTTTCATCAAGGTTTTGTTTTCTTTGTTCTCTGAAATATTCAGTAAAATTTGACTATTTTTAAATGTGAATATGCAATTTCAGATTTTCAAGTACTACATCTAACTTCACTCTTCTTTTAGGGTCTTGTCACAGCAGGACTTAATCACCAAATGTCTTAGTACAAAGACTTTTGGTCTTGAAACAAAGGTTTGCTGGACACTGAAATATTATTTGGGGTTATTAATTCTTTAACATGCTGTAGTATTATTGAATAGTACATTATACACTGATGCGGCACTTTATTAGGTACAACAAATGTCCGTTTTACTAGACAGGTGCACTCTAATTTATAGACTATAGTCCACCTGTTTCTCTGCACCATTTATTGGCCCAACCTTTACCCCTTTCATCAACAATCAGGACCCCACAGCAGTGACACTGACATGGTGGTGGCATGTCAGAGTGTGTATGTGCGGCACAAAGAGCATCGCACACACAAGTGCGTTTTTTTAACTGTGTACTCTTACTATGTTCTTTAATAGACACACATAACCTGTTGGTGATATCTTGTTAATGACAGTTTACCTGACGCTGTTAAGAGTTACATAAACTATGATCACCTCTAGTCCCCTAGACCATCTATAGCCAGGTATTGGCCACAGGATGCTGTTGGATGAATACTGGTGAGTTATTTTCAGCCTGAAACTGACAGTGAAGTGTTAAAAAAATATCACTGGTAGGTGTGATCCCCCTATGCAGCACGCACACACACACACACACACACACACACACACACACACACACACACACACATTGTCAATGCCACACCACTGCTTTGCTAAGAATGATCCAAAATCCAAATAATACCTGCTCACAGGTGGTCCTGGCCATTAATAAATAATGACAAATGCAGAAAAATAAATGGACTGAAAAACACCTCGGAGGAACACATTGTATTTGTTAGTCACCAGACAGTGCATTATCATCCCTGGCATTGCTAATGTAACAGATTATAACACCTTAAATGTCTGCAGTAGAACCACAGGTCTGTAAGCCGTTTTCATTAATAAAATTGTTATTGACAGAACAAGTGTCATCCGTCAAATAACCTTTACGTCAGGTCACCAGGTGCGAGATCATATTTGATAAAACTACACCTCTTCATCAAGTCTCAGCTGAGAAAGACGACAGGGCCATGATTGGTTCACTTGGCAGTCTCCCTTTAATATGACCCGCCTGACGCTGCACACTTATCACCCACTAATGAAATCTGTGCTCAAAATTCCTGTCTGCGAAGCTTCTCATTTTCAACAGACGGAGATCTGCATTTTGTTCTTAACAAAGAGGAAAATGTCACAATGCAGGATCAGAGCAGTAATCAAACATGCTAAAGTCTCTACATGAAAGGATATTAAATGGATTTCCACTATTCTATGCTTGCTGTGGACTTTTCAGTACCATGGACAACACTTTCGATTGCATTTCCATGTACTTCAAATGGAAAAACACGCTGACTTTTCACGCTTACAATAGAAGCCATTGTGCAGTTTTTAAATTCATCCAGTCAATTGTTATGCAAAACACGTATTTCTTTAGAACGCTTCCATGAATTCTTCAGAGATGAAGACATTAGCGTGTAACCGTAAGACTAATGTTTGTTTCCGAGTGTGTTTTTTTTTTATATTTGGCATTCAGACTATTCCAGGGAAAATTAAATTCTCATATAAAATGTAAATATGCCCTAAATTCAGATAACAAGCCCACTGGGGATCCACTCTTTAATATAACAGTGTGATATAGCAGTACAAGGTAGACCCGAGCTGGTTTCTGCCCGAGGAGCAGCATCACACACAGCTCTGGTGTAACTAGTCACCGCAGAAATCACATTACTTGGCATTTAAAAAATTGAACTAATAGGGCTGATTTTGTTGAAATACGCTTTTGTATCCGTGAATAAGGGCGAATAATAAATATAACCTCCCTTCATTCAGCAAGAACTTCCATGAATTCCTCAGTAAAATGAGGGAAATCTATTAAAACGTATGATTTGTTCTTGCGGAGGGATCAGTCTTCCAGAGAGAAGAATTTCTAGTAACATTATGGTGTGAGTGGAGTTTTTACAGGCTCTGCCTGATGATGTATGAACACCATGGAGAAATCTAAAGCAGCTTTTTTAACTGTTCATGTAACGATTTTTCTAGGAACGAATCCAAACGCAGAGTAGAATCAAAAATCCATAAGACTTTACTTGTAGCAAGAAAAAAAAAGGCCAAACAAACAAGAATAATCCAGAAGGCGAAAACAGGAAAAAATACACAAACGTAATCCACAGGGCAGAAAACAGGAAAACAGACAGGGCAAAAGGCCAAAAGGCCAAAACTAGGGAAACCTGATCAGAACTAGGGAAGACAGAACAAACAGGGCGGAACTAGAAACATGCCAGGCCAAGTGCTACTAAAACAGATAGTTTACTTTGCAAAGAAGAGAGTTCATTCAGTCCTTAAATACCATCCAACCCCTAGAATTCAGGTGAATCGGATCTGGGTCTAATTAGTCCGCGTGAAGACCTGGATCGGTAATCCGGAGTGGACTGCCCAGCGGCTCTGGACTGCTGCCGTCCAGGTCTCTCCGTGCCAGATCTTACAGTTCCATTCTAGACATTTTCTTGTGGCTCATGCAGATCTGTATTGTTACTGTTCTGCATCAAGATCTCTATCAGAACAGACAGAGAACAGATTTTAGCAACTGGCCAATGACTTCTTTTGTAAATGAGTTGTGTTCCTTTGTAAGTACAGGAAAATGTGCCAAAAGTGGTAGCCACTGGTAAGGCACAGATGCAGTGGACAGAGATAAAAGTATTCCGCTACTTAAATCGTTTTATTGACCTCCATAAAACTATGCTAGAGACAGTGTATCAGATGCCCTATAATCTGAGTGGTCCCTACAAAATGGTACTTGAACTTGCTGCAACATTCCATTTACAGACAGCTGTACATCGCAATTATAAGTAAAATATGTACAGTGCTTGTTTTGATGCTCTGCACACTGTATAATAATACTGCTTCTGGCAGCACATGTGTAATTTGTCTAGTGCTCTTGTTAAACTATGGGAAGTGTGAAAGCAAGTAGACTGACGCTTGCATTTCAGGCTGCCTGCTGATTAGGAAAAAGAAAAGGAATGCCAAAAGAGGAAAGAAAGGGAGAGAAATCTACCTGGAGACCGTGCTTTCTTCAAGTTAAACCTTGCCTTGCAGCCACACACACTGTTTTACTCTCAGTTCTAATATCGGAAACATTCCGAGAGCTCCAGAAATGGCTGGGGGCAAATGACAAAAAATGGCACATTCAACATGTTTTATATTTAAAACACTAAACAGTACAAACAAGGCTCTTGTCAATGTAATACATCCATTTAAATGGTCCTCACACACAGCCCTCACACTTTTTTACTAGGACTGGCCCGCGTGCTATTTATCCTGCTAATTGCATGGTGGGACGTGTGTGACTTGTTCCTCGAGCGTTTTCACGTGTGTGTATGTGTTTGTGTGTGGCTGTGTGTGTGAGTATGTGGGGTGGGGGGGGCGGTCAGGGATGGGCGTACAGATTGCAGATGAATCAATTTAAACGGGACCTCAAAGGGCAACATGGATAACGTAAACAAAAACAAAACAATACAATTCAAAATACATTTAAATACAATTAAACACAATTCATGTGTTCTGAAAATACACTAAGATTCTACGTGTGTGAATACAGATTCCGAACCTTTAAGAGACGAGTAATGAAAAGGTTGCAGTTTGATTACAGTAAAAACGTAAAAAAAAAAAAAAAAAAAAGCCAAAAAGTTGGGAGTGAAATTCCAGCAACAATGAACCGCTCTCACGCCGAAGAACACGTCCCGAAGGGGCTGTCCTGAATTTGTTGCGAGCTCGTGTTCACCACCCTCCCTGCTGCATATAAACTGCATCAGCACAGCCTGTAATTACATCACTCTCTTCTGCTTTTGCCACCTTACGCCTTACAATCAATCATTCCACCTTCTTCCTCTCTGACACCTTGTTTTCAGGGGAAGGGGAAGTAGCACAGACAGAAAGGGCACAGGAAGTGTAAAAATGCAACGGCACACTGCGTTTGAACAGATTCCCCAATAATGATGCCATTCGACACAGAACAGTGCTCATTCGTTCTCTGGCGATTTCTACACCAATTAAAAATAAGCTAGTTGTAGTATATTCTGTTTCAGCTCAAATAAGGCATTCAGTCGCCTTTGGGTTTTTTAAAGATCGTACCAAAATAAATCAAATCAATTCCATTTCATGAAATGGAATCAATTCAAAATTCCACGATACACTGAATCCTAAGTGATCTGAATCGTTGGGAGGTCAGAGCTTCATACTACTGACAGACAGTGAAGCATTAGGGAGAGAAATAGAGCTATGGAGTAGATAGACGGCAGAAAGATACAGCAAACATACAGAGCCGGGGTGGAGGTGGGTAGGATATACTTGCCTCCAGAACAAGAGATCATGGGTTCGAATCCTACCTTCAGCACCACCACTGGGTCCTTGAGCAAGAAGTTGCTCCAGGGAGAGACTGCCCCCTGTAGTTAGTGAATGGAAGTCGCTTTGGATAAAAGCGTCTGATAAATGCCATAAATGTAAGCAAAGTAGCACAGATTAGTAATGAGTAAAATAGCACATATAGATCAGATAGTAAAATAACAAACAGAGCAGACAGTAAAATAACAAGCTGAACATTTTTTAATAATTAAAGTATTAATATTATGTATGGTATGGAAAACGTATTTATAATATAATGGTTCTATACTAATTGAAGGATTTGTATTAAATCCTTGTTTAATAAAATGTGTCAACAACCATTTAGGAAGCTTAATATTTTAGAATAAAATGTATCAAAAGGGTTACCAGGCACACATGGAGAAAAATGCAGGAAAAAAAGCCTATTTCCTCTTTGTCGCTTGAAAGAGGTGTCAGTCAGAAGCAGCATCTTTTGTAAGAGCGAGGGATAGATGCAGGAACAGAGGACCTTTACAGCCTGCAAGATTCACAAGGGGCTGGGAGAATTTGTTTCTAAAGTAAGATGAGTTCTGTAGGGGTTGAACTCTTTTGAGAACACCAGTTATGAAGAAGAAGAAAAAAAAAGAGATAACTACTTTGGAAAATTAAATACAGAGACATGCAGGATTAACTGGGCCTATTATATTTTACAGTAGACATCTTGTTACAATGAGTCATTCAAGTACTGCGTGTGAAATAGCACTATTTATTATTGAGTAGCGCAACTGCTTGCTTAGAAATTTTCATCTAGTAGCCTGTATAATTTTCTAATAAATACACTATATGGACAAGTATTGGGATGCCTGACGATTACACCAACAGTGACTTAAATGACACTGGATTCAAAGAAAATGAAAATGTATGTGAACCTTTTGGAATTTCTTAGTTTCTGAAAATTCTTGATCGTAGATCTGAAAGCCCTTTTTGCGAGGCATGGCACACATAAGCATATTCAAAGCAAACTCTAAATGTTTGAGTGTTTTTAACAGTCAAGTAACTTTGGTTCACATCTCCAATCTCATGTTCTTAACAAGACTCCAGGTAGGCTAACACCTGACTCCAATTAGCATTTTTTGAGGTACTTAACACAATGGTTCACATACTTTTTCCACTAACACTAGAGTTTTATGGTTGTTCTCAATAAAGACATGAAAGATCAGAATTATTTTGTTATTTTAGACACATCATATTTGTCAATAACCTTGATTTAGATGAAGGTCAGAACACATTTTGTGACAAATTAATGCAGAAAACCACAAAATTCCAAAATGTTTACATGCTTTTTTCTTGACACTGTACAGTGACTTTAATATGGAGTTGCTCCCCACTTTGCATCTATAACAGCTTCCAGTCTTCTTGGAAGGCTTTCGACTAGATTTTGGAGAATTTGTGCCCATTCATTCTGTAGAGCATTTATGAGGTCAGGGTGCTGGATGGGGTTGAGGTAAAGACTCTGTACGGGCCAATCAGCTTCTTCCACACTGAACTCCTCCAGCCATGATCTTTATGGAGCTCGCTTTGTGCACTGAGACACAGTCATGCTGGAATAAAAAAGGTTCTTCCCCAAACTGGGTTCACAAAGTTGGACGCATGGAATTGTCCAAAATGTTGAAGCATTAAGATTAACCCTAAAAAACAGGTGTGTCCAAATATCTTTGTCCATGTAGTGTATGACCTTTCCTTATATGTACATTCATTGTATCAGGCACACCCACTATGTAGAGGTAACCTACCAGCAAAACACAATTCAATCTCTTTTGATTGACATTTTAGCGCATTTCAAATGTTTTTTTAAAGCTAATTCTTGAAGCACTTTTTACAAATGAACTTGACTATTCTTATAACCTTTCTTAGCCTCCCCTTTAATCCTAAACAGCAGATACATGTTCACAGCAGTTTGTGATGAAGGTACATGAGACAAATTTGTGATATTTATGAACATGAATATTGAAAGGTCAAACCTGAGTCAAAGATCGGAAATTAGCAATAAGACTTGTAATGTGAACACAATCTAATCCTCACATGCACAAAGTGCACCTTTATATTGGAGATACAGGATAAAATGGGAAGTCGGCGTAAAATAGCCTAGAAGATAACATGCCTTCCTGTTTGATGTTTCATTTTTTGCTTCAAGTGAAGACCGCGCAGAGTCTAATCTGTGTGACAGCAGGAGTGTGAATAGGAGGTCTCTGAGCAGGCCAGAAACAAGGCTGGATGGACACAGAAGAGAGAGGCTGATGACCAGGTTCAGAAGGTTGTTTATGGCGATACAGACGCTCTTTGGCCCCCACTGGAGCTAATTAACCTTGGCCTAAAGATAGCAACAGAGACCTCTCAGAACAGAGGTGAGGTGTGCTGTCTGAACTTGTCTCCAACGCAATCTCTTCACACTTTTCCTCAATGCATTTCATTAGGCTCTCGCTCTCTCTTTCTCTGTCTCTCTCTCACTCTCTCTCTCTGTCTCTCTCACTCTGTCTCTCTCTCTCTCTGTCTCTCTCTTACACACTCTCTCTCTCGCTGTCTCTCCCTGTCTGTCTCTCACTCACTCCCTTTCTCTCTCTCAGTCTCTCGCTCTCACTCCTCTCTCTCTCTCTCTCTCTGTCTCTCTCTCACTCTGTCTCTCTCTCTCTCTGTCTGTCTCTTACACACTCTCTTTCTCTCTCTCTCTGTCTCTCCCTGTCTGTCTCTCTCTCACTCACTCCCTTTCTCTCAGTCTCTCGCTCTCACTCCTCTCTCTCTCTCTCTGTCTCTCTCACTCTGTCTCTCTCTCTCACACTCACTCACTCTCTTTCTCTCTCTCTGTCTCTCCCTGTCTGTCTCTCTCTCACTCTCTCCCTCACTCTGTCTCTGTCTCTCTGTCTCTCCCTCACTCTGTCTCTGTCTCTCACTCACTCACTCTCTTTCTCTCTCTCAGTCTCTCTCTCTGTCTCTGTTCTCATAATGACTTCTGAATGATAGTTTTGGCATACAAACCCACACAAATGTCTTTTTGAAAAATGAAATAGAGGGAAAATGTAGGATTTACAAACACCTCAGCCAACCAGTCTTTAATGATAAAAAAAAAAGATTAACCAAAACACGCAGTAACACTGAAATGGAGCTCTGACTGATAACCGTGTGAAAGCTCTGATAGCATCCTTTGTCGTGGTATCCCAGGCCGCCGCTCTTATTTTCCACCCTGTTGATTTTTTTCACGAGTCTTTTCTGCTCCACCTGCCTGCACACCTGCCCTCCCCTTTCGCTCCTCATTAGCGATGCTATTTAAATCCCCCCCTTTTTTGTAGTTAGTTCAGCTTCCTGCTTGTAGTCTGCCCTACAGTCGTTTTCACGCTTTCTGAGCTTCTAACTCCACGTCACCTCTTCTCCAGCCGCACTCATGTCCATAATTATCTTTATTACAGTACTATGCAAAAGTCTTAGATACTTCTCAGCTAAACAGATTAAAAAAATTATTTTCACGATCTAATATATAATATATTATATGTATAATATGTATATAATACCTTTTTTTACTTTTATGTACATCTATGTGTTTGCTTAATCATTCCCAGACCTCCCAGACCCAGTATTACATTGGAGCTTCACCATATACACAGTGTTGCACCTGTTTTTGTCCTCCTATCCTGACCATAGTGATTTATCCTACTTACTTCACACTTCTCCTAAAGAATCTCTCTAACACCTAGTTCTGTTTATTTCTCAATATGTCCCTCATGTTCTTTGACCCATCTTGCTCGCTCTCGCTCGCTCTGTCTCTCTCTCTCTCTCTCTGTCTGTCTGTCTGTCTCTCTCTCTCCCTCTCTTTCTCTCTCTCTGTCCGTCTCTCCCTCTCTCTCTGCCCCTCTCTCGCTCACTCTGTCTCCCTTTCTCTATCTGCCTCTCTCTCTCTCGCTCACTCTGTCTCTCTCTCTCTCTCTCTCCGTCTCTCTCTCTCCATTTCTCTCTCTCTCTGTGTCTTTCTCTCAGTCTCCCTCTCTCTCTCTCTGCCCCTCTCTCGCTCTCTCTGTTCTTTGTCCCTAGAATACTATATCTATTGCTGGAGTCCACGGTCTACACTTATCACTGTTTCTCTCTCTTTCTCCCTGTTCACTCAGTAAATTTCCCTCCTGGATGTTTCCCTCTTGCTTCAGTTATTTGGTTTCTTTCTCTTTGAGTTAGTACTCCATTTTATTCATTGTTCCTTGCCCTGTCAGCTTTTCATTTCTTTTCCTCTTTTTCTTGTTTACTCCTTTCTCTTTTTTCTTTTTTTTTCTAAACAAAAGATACACATAGCTCCCCTGCCTGCTTTTGTGATCATCTCTGGTAGCTAGTTTGTTCACAGTCTGACAGATCTTAGCCGTCTGTGACCCGGGTTTGAACCCAGGGTCCACCACTACTCTACAGACATAACTTAAGGTTCAGCCTCCATACAAAAGGTTCAGTCTGATCAAATAAAGCTGCCGCTACTGGACCTTTCTCTGCTGGAGTTTTAATTTCCCAGTGGGTTCATGAAATTGAGGCACATCTTCTGAGGAACAGCAATATTAGGGGTGCGTCACGTCAGCAGTTGGACTCAGCAGCAGCTCTGCCTGTGGGGACACAGAAGTGAAAAACAGCTACCAGCTGCCTGAGAGAGGAGCCTTCAGACAAATAGGGCTCATTCAGCATCAGAGAGTCTGACCAACTGCCCCTGTTTCACTGAACCTCACTTAATAAAAACAGAAAATGAAATGCGGGCCCTCCTCAAATTACCCAATCAATGCAATAAACTCAAGGAGACAGAGCTGATTAAATGAAAGCATGAGGGCTCTTGGCAGTATTGATGAGGCTCAGCGCTCGTCTCCATATTTCTGCTGTCACTTAGCCACGGCGTGAGCTGTCTGGATGGGAATGGGGGAAGATCAGCTAATCTATGCCGTTGCACAAGCTTAATTCAGCGAAACTAACAGTAATTGAAGGAGGTGCTCGTCCTGTCATAGTCTCAGGATGTGCGTGTCATTCATTACTGGGGCTGAATCTTCGGCCACAGCCACAAATGAGCGAAGCACTGTAATGAACAGACATGGCTTGTGAGAGTGTGACACGATTTCTACAGCAGTGTCTTCAGAAAACAATCATGACGATGGGGCCGGACCGAAAAGAATTTTAGTGATAATATCAGCTAACAGAATTTTATTTAAGCCAAAAATGTAAGAAACTCCAATGCTTTGAGCTAAACAGCTTTAGTGACTAATTTAAGCATTAGTTGTCAACAATGAATTAAATAATCTAAACAGTACTGAGAAAATGTTTCCGTGCATTTTCTGTTAATTAGGTCAGATCTTAGTCATTTCTCATCAGTTGCGTTTACATAAATGTTATGTTGTGACATATCCTCAAGCTGAAGGTTAATTTTAGACAATTTTGACACGCATTTGTAATTTTAACTATAGTCTGATTCAGATGGCATTAAATTAACAGGGGAGTGCTGGTATCAGTTCCTCTTTTAGAGGTGCTACTTGTTTATTTTTGGGAATTATTGTAACGGCCACCTCGTCCTGTTCCTGCAGATTCCGTTCCCCGTCTCCCGAGTATTAGGTTCCGTGTTTCTCCGTATCCCAATCCACCTCCTTTCCTCCCTTTCTCCCTTTCCCCCTTGTTCCCTTTCTAGTCTCCGTGTTCCGTTTGTATCGCGTCCCTTCATCATTAGTTTCATCTGTGTCTTGTTTAGGTTTCCTTATTTAAACCCCAGCCTGACCCCTGTCCTGTGAGTCTGTATTCGTCCTCCTTTGGTGTATGTTAGATTGTGGTTATGTTTCATATATTATTGATCCCTTGAATGTTAATTGTTTCTTGTCTTTCTTTCTGTTTTGCAGGTTCATGCTTCTCCTGCTTAAAAGGTTCACGTTATCTGCTCGCAGAGTGCGAGGAAGGTTCTGCCCTTTCCTGGTTTTGTTTCCTGTTTTGGTTTTCCTGGAGGAGCACGGGCCTAGCTCTTTGGTTGCCTTGTCTTTGTGTTTTTTGCATCTGTTGTTTACTTTGAGTCAGGGATATTGGTTTACTGTTTCAGTGTTGTGTTTCTTCTGTTTTCATTAAAACTCTGTTCCCATATATATCATCTTCTGGCATCCTCCCCTTTCCCTTCCTACATTTCACCATGACAATTATAAGCCAAGGGTTTGAAACCCAGCCTGGGCAAACACACCAAGATACATCAAAAAAGGCCAAGACTCTACATTCACCTACATAACATGATTCAACTATAAGTTACTCCAAATAAAGGCATCCGCCAAATGCATATATGCACATGTAAGACAATAAAGAAAAGTGTGATTTGGTTTAATGGTAGATATAGGTACATATTGTTGTGCACAGAATAATATCCTCAATCACAACCAAATGAAATGTTATTGCGACTATAATGTAAAAAATAGAAATGTATAGCCTCTAGAATATTGATTGTAATTTTATTTTATCACTAAGGAGTGTAAAAAATGCATTAATAATCTAATTCAATATTTTGGCGGTGTTTTGTGTCCAGTTTTGCCAGTTCATTTTGTTTTATATTAAGCAGAAATTGTCTATTTATCAATATAAATAAACGGTTCACAAATATCAGTGTTTTACCAGCAGCATTTTTGCCAAAACCCACAAAGGCCATAACAGTCGGGCCCAGGTGGAGTCAAACAGACGCAGAATCAGGAATATATGGATTTAATTATGCCAAATGCACACATTTGAACCATGTGCTTGAAAGAAGGAACGCTGTAGTTTGTTTCTACAAAAATGGAAAGGGTTCAAATCTGTTGCAGGGTGTCTGATGGATGTAGCCACAGATGAATAGATAAGCTTGCAGGAATATATCTCTGCTTCTACTCAACAGTTCAAGTTTCTGCTGACATCAGACGTTCCTTCAAATAACGTGATGTGCAGAGTCCAGTGCAAATGAAAACTATTGCAATTACTGCATTTGAAAGAAAAGACTGAAAGAGCTCTCTCTCCCAGGACGTGCCAGACAGATCGAGTGAGCCTTCGTAGCTAAAAGCAGTTTTGAATTTCATATGTTTCCTACTTTTGTGCATCCATTGGATGGGAAAAAAAGTTCAACACAAACCATGCCTTGGAGACCATGTCTATGGGAAGCTCTTGTTCTTTATGTTGAACCAATTAGAAATGAATGATTCAGGTTTGCAGAAGCAGCTGCGCGTTTTTTTCCCACCCCACGTAAATCTACGCCTCTGTACGCCTTCATCAGGTTGTTTCCCGCCGTCTGTGGGGACCAGATTTGACAGTGAGAATTAGACACTGTGACAAGTGCATCCGTGTTCGTGACAAGAGGAGTCGAGTCCTTGCACAGATTACAGCGTCGCTTGGGTTTGGAAGCTGCAGTAAACCCTTGCTAACGACAATCTCCTCTTCACTGAACGAGAACCACCAGACTGTCTCCGGCAGATCTTATGAGCTTACACCTCTGGGTCTGCTTTCTCCAAAACAATGTTTTTTTTACGCTATATCACAGTTTAACGTGGAAGAGAATGACAGTAATGGTTCTGGGAAGCGTCTTGGTGTTTCCCTCAACTCATTCCTTCATACCGCGTTCCATAAACAACACAGTCTTCTGGGGAAAACTTCAATGATGAGCTCTAATACTAGCGATATGTGTTCAAGCAGCCTACCAAATGATTCCAAGAGGCTCAGGCACCTCTATGCAAGTTGGCAGCTTTGAAGCAGCAGATTGCTCCCTTACGGACTTCAAGCTTCACTGCTACAGCAGGGCCAGACCATACCAGAGATAACACCCCACTATTCTGCATACAATTCGACATTGAAGTCATACATTCAATCTTGATTCAAAAGTGTCTCAAACTTCCACATGCATAAAGCGCATTACAACATTATTTTGCCTTTGGTTCACTTTCTTTAAGCAGCAATAGTGTTGATGTAATATATTTAACTCATGTGGAAGTGCTTCACATGAAGTATATCCAGTGTAGGGCTGCACGATATTAGGAAAACATGCGATATGCGATAATGTTCTGTTGCGATGGCGATATCACATGCGAAAAGGAAATAACATTTTTTTCTGCTTTGCATTTGCTAGTAACATAGACTACAGACGCTGACTAGTCTATGCAGAAAAAATGAAATGCAATATTTCCATTCAAACATGTTTTTTTTTAAAGAATTTACTTACAGAGCATTTTAATGCCTCACATAAAACATTTGAATCATTGAACATTGTTGAAAAAAATCTAAAAATATTTTTTTTAATAATTTTAAATCTTAAGGAAAATCATAATTCAAATTAGATTAAGTTCTTAGCACAGAAGATGAAGAAAACTGCTCAGTGATTTTTTTGCCCTCTTCTCTGTGGCACGGAGTGAAGAGTTTTGGAAAAACACCATTTATTGCAGTTCAGTCAGTCTTTCGCGATATGGATATTTTTTCGCAATATGTATATTGTGCATGTTGATATCGCGATGACGGTAAATTTGTGATATATTGTGCAGCCCTAATCCAGTGTATCACTTTTTGGGTGCATTACTATTTGCATTAGACATGAGACAGTATGTTCATGATATACAGCCAATACTAAATAAATGAATCTGTCTTGCTCTACAATTAACTCCATGTCCGTGGCCTATCGACACCACATTTATTCACACGTCGTTTCTCCTCGCACACATGAACGCTGTAAACAGGGCGGAAATTCTCCGTTAGAGATAATTGGTGCCCTCATAACAGAAGAGAGTAAATATTTGCATTATACGTGCTGACAAAAGGAAGCAATGCGGCCGCTCTGTGTCTTCTCGGCAACTGCCAAGTGTGCCATCTGGCTAACGGCGCCATATTCTCATGGAACAGGCAGATAAAGGAGGTGAATGAGTGAAGGACAGAGTGAATGGGTGAGGAGCGATGCAGCGAGGGAGTGAACGAGCAAGAAGAAGCGAGCAATCATTTTGTCTCATCAGAGCAAAAAAAGCAAAAGAAGATGAGAAACCTGTGTCATGCGAACACACACTGCCTCTCATGGGTGCGCTACTAGGAGAAAACACATACATGTTTTCTGCAGACGTGTGCATCCCAGGGGTTGGGACCTATGGAAGGAAAGTTATTCATAGCTATGGGACTGCATGGAAGGAGGAAAAAAAAACAACAAAACAATAGCTTGTCGTTCTAAAGGGTGAATACAATCCAGAACAATGAACCGACATAAATCATATTATCAACCCTAAAATACCGTGCATGAATAATTGCAAAGTCAAGCTTTATGAGGGACCTGCATAAGAGTGGCTTTTCTTCTACTGTCCCGCTGCCGGGTGCTGTATTCCGGCACACTCGGGGTAGCTGGTGACATTAAATACAGTTATTACCAAAATGCAGTTCTGGTTTTGCTGCCATGACAACGGGTCGTCTGGGAAGGTGCAGGAGAATTAGGAGGAGGAGAGGTTTTACCCGGCGCTAAAGGTTAAAGAGCGGCCCGTTGTTGTGGAGTCGGACACAGGACGGACACTCTACAGCAGTGTCTCTTGATGTCCTAGGCTTGAAGAGCTGATAAAGCATATGGTGTTCTTATCTATGAATAAGAAGCAGCAGGATGAAGGTGTTTCCTGTGTTTTGTTTGAGGTCTATTTGTCCTCTGCAGTCACAGTGAGAGCCCAGTGAAGTGATGGGACACTGATCAATAGAGGCAGGAGGGTAATTAATGCTGCTTGGTCTAGAAGTACGCTTTTAAGAAACAGAAGAGAACCACCACGATATACTGAGGTCCTTTAAAAAGACGTAATTTCCACCAATGCTTCCAATGTAAAGGCCTCTGAAGTGACCTAATGCGATTCTATCTAAACGTCCCTTTTAAGAGTGCAGGGCTTCACAATACTCAATTCAATTGCTAGCGTGACTTTGGTCTTCGCAATCCTGATTTTTCAGGAGACTGCAATATGCAAATTAGCCCTCAAACCAATTTACTGCATGCTGTGAGAATTCTGACTAAACACTGTTCCAGATGAGTGTTGTTATGCACATATTAAAAAATGTAATGTGTTCTTAATTGATGTAGAACACACAAACAACTTTGGTTAAGATAAGTCAGGATGGTCTTTTGTCCTACATATAGAACTGGTCGTTTCTTTGGCTGGAAAGAATAATATTTATACTGTTTCTTTGGTGCTCATGTGACAGTGTATTGTTATTTTCCAGGGAAGGATACGCACAATTGAAAGAATGATGGAGGGCATGGAAAACCTCTTCATCTCCTCTGAGGGAATCCGGTCAAGGGCGACTAATTTTAGATCTGTATGGCAAAGCAATGCACTTTTCAGAAAAACAGTAATGTCTCATGGACAAACTGCTATTTTACTGACTTTCTTTACTCCTGTAAGACTGCTGGAATGCAAATATCCATTTGAAACAAAAGACTTTTTTTTGTTTATGCAAATTGATAATCCGCTAGCATGGACTCAGGTCTTCTGAGCCAAACGAACAGACTTGGACCTCAATTTATAGAAAATGCTCATCATGTAGATCATAGTCACAACGCAATCATGATTAAATAGTCATTCGGCAGAATGAATTACTGTAGAATTACTGTAGTCCATTAGATGCTGCACAATTTATCAGCCCTCCCCATCAAAGGAAAAGGATCATGATAGGACCACTGCTGACCAGATATTACTGGGGTGACATTCTCAGCACAGCAGTAACACTAGCAAGGTACCAAGAAAGCTGGACTTTAACACCTGTAGTGTCCATTCCTGGTAATATAACCACCCTGCAGAGTTTACCCCATCCCTAATCTGACATATATTATCCAGGTAATTAAGACCTTCAGTGCCTCTGGTGGAAGATCTCCAGGACCAGGATTAGGTCCATGTGGTCACTTCCAAGTGTATTAACAAGATAGGTGTTTCAGATATAATGACCAATAAGAATACACTCAGTTCTTAGTAGGCGTATATTCTATTAATAAAACAGTGCCTAGATGACGCATCTAAAATGGAGCATCGATATAAGGTACGTGGATCGAATAAAGTGGTGACTCCAGGCGGCTGTTACCTACTCATAACTAATGTCTTATCAAGCCTTGCTCATCTTCCCATTATGGAAGACCCGCGATATGACAATTACTGGCCTCTGACACATCTCCCTCAAAGAGAGAGAGAGAGAGAGAGAGAAGATAAGACAGAAAAAAGAGAGAATGGCAGAGAAGAGAGCCAGTTATAACCAAGCCGGGAGATTCTGTCAATCACATTAACCCGACAGAAAGAGGAAAGAGGATAAAGCACAGAGAATATTAAATTAGGAGAGAACAAGGAGGGTATCTACATATCTCAACCCTCTCAGATAAAACGTGTTCCCTTCAACGCATTTGACCACAAAGCATGTCCAAAGACAAGGTTCCCACACACACACACACACACACACACACACACACACACACACACACACACACACACACACACACACACACA
>JBBJLR010000037.1:5657555-5676611 GCA_037577145.1 Brachypetersius gabonensis
ATATATTATTTGTTTTTTGTATCATTTGTATACTGTTCTTTTACATTATATTGGGTTTTTTTTATTGGATATGTTGCTTTTACTTTCTTAACAATACAAATTTGGAGGGTTATCATATCTCTGTTTTTCCTGAAGAAAAGCTTCAACACTTTTCTGTTTTATCATCCTGAAAAATGACTAAACCTATTTTCTATACATGGAACTAGAAAAGTGTCCTCCTCTACTCCTTTACCCCACCAGCAGCCCCAGTCATGAATAAGTGGGGGAATTTGCTGGTTTTCTTTAGGCAGCCACTGCTGTGTTTCATCAGTAGGTTCAGCCTCATCTCCTCACCCGATGCAGATTCATGATTCATCACTGAATATCATCATCCACACCTCATAATTGCTTCTCTTTAGCCCACGTGACCTTGTTTTCTTCTGTTCTAGATGTAAATACTATCTAATCTAGTCCATTTCTTACAGTTCAACACTGATTCCAGTTTCACCCATTTTTTCTATGTTCAGGTAAAAATATTGCTTTGCATTTCCTATAGTGACACTCTGACATCTACCTGTACATTTTCCTTTTTACTAATTATTTTGCTAGGAGTTGTTCATTTTCCACGAAGTTACATTTACATTTACGGTATTTAGCTGACGCTCTTATCCAGAGCGACGTACAACAGTGCTTAAGAAGTCCACGACTGTTTCTTACCTGGAAAACAGCTTAAGTTGTTACCTAAGTTTGACCACCATGGATCCACCTGCAGGTCCCACTCATCCTTCTGAAGAAATCTAAAGTCTCGATTGGGTCTCATGGAGATCCAATATCCATCATATGGTAAATAGTCCATCATCACTTCTTCTTCTCAGGACTGTTTGCACTGAAGTCAGCATGTGATTCATTTATACACATATTGCATTTGTCTCACACGCTCTTGCCTGGTCATAGTCACATAGTAACACAGCAAATCATGGTTTATTTACTTCTCAATCTTCTACATTCTCACACCCATCATTACAAGCCGGTGACAGGAAGAAAAGAAAATGGCTGAGTCAGGCAACCTCTCATTTCCTATGATTTGGTTTGTGTGGGCTGAAGCTGAGATCTTGAGTTTGCATGAGCCAGAAACTGAACAAATGCAGCACAAAGATTGATTCGGGACGGGGCATCAGGGGGGAGGACGGATCGATCGAGGCGGGAGATTAAAGGCAACAGGGCTGGGCTGAGGAGGACAGAGCAGTGGGGGGTGTGGGGCAGGGGTTGTGTAGCGGGGTAAGCTGACGGAGAGTGTGTGGGGTGGGCGGGGAGACAGGGCCACTACAAAGAGCTCTGTGCTGGAAGAGCTGAGCTAAAGAAGATCAGGGTGAGATCAGTTCACTGTGGTCAGATTAACCTGCACAAAAGCGTGTGATGCGCTCAGGCGGCCACAAACCCCCCCCCCCCCCCAAAAAATGTACGATGTCACAATAGGTTTATAATATTTGGCTGCACAGATTTATTCCACTGGACATGTGCAGTAAAGCTGGGAGATACTACCAGTCTCTTCCCAAAGTGATACTAACAAATAAAACAATAGTATTCCAAAACCGATACTTATTTTTAAAGAAAACCAGCCCTACTGACAATAATAAATGTCAGAAATGAATAAAAAAATATAATTTTACACGAACATATATTCATGCTTCTTCAAAGTTACTTTATGTACTCCAGGTGAAATGATGTTTTCTTAATTTTCTAATATAATATAAAATATATTAAGTTTAGCTATTTTAGCAAAGTTTAATGCAATTTCTGTTTATATAACTAAAAAGCAAACAACAAAACATGGAATAACTTTTGCGTCTGTCACATTTTCTATTCTAGAGATTTAATAAACAGTAATTGAGGAATAACTTTCACTGTGAATATCACCGAAAGGCATTTTCATACAACTGAATACCTCTTTACATTTATCTTATGTCAAGAAGAAAGTGTAAGAATCGATGTATTGACACTTCCGCATTGATCTGCCCATCCCTACTGTGAACCCCAACCCCTCCATCAAGCAATAAGGCAGCCCTTTCTCAGCCTTTTCAAGGACGTCTTCATTTTTAACCATGATGTACAGACGCTGCATGGTGGATCCCTCTAACTGGCAGCTGGATCAGAGAGCGAACTGGGAGCAAAGCCCTTTTAATCTTATGGGATCATAAGCTAGTTAACTTGTACCTCCGTCTTCTTTACAACTGCCTCTTCCTCTCAATCACTCCATCATTCGTCTTCCTGAAGCCCTTGGGAAAAACTGCCAAAGTGCAGGAGCTCAGTAATATTTCAGGAGAGAACGATGAAAGTCTTGACATTCCTGTCCTCTCTTTTTTACCAGATCAGCACTACAGAACCACCAAAACGTGTCAAAATTTAACACCAGACACCTACCGATTACAATAATCCAACCTAAAACCGGCTAAAAGTTAGTGAGGAGCCTTTGGACCAAAGGCAAGGCAGAACCGCTTCCGTTCTCTTAAAAAGCTTCAGATGGACGGAACTATTCGACAAAATAAAATCAGCAAATGAGAAGAACATAATGCCAAGGTCCTACCACGCACCTCCACTTTCACACCAAGACCCATTGAGTACCCTTGAGTTTATAGAGTGTAGCTCATGATGAGTAGTACTTGCCTGGGATGCGCCCGAGCCCAACCCCCCCAGATCCGCTCAGGTTCATTACCAGGTCGAGGCAGTCCGCTCTAAGCCATGGCCTGAGGCTCTCTCTTTCATACAGCCCCACAGAGACTGCACAGCTCAAAGTGGATAGAAGCTTCAGCAGAACGCTTATGCATCTTTATCCACCAGCCCAAGGTGCCGTGGTGGGTGTCTGCACCTTTTCAAGTGGCGGCACATCAGGAGGAACCCACTGCATGCTGATGGCTCAATCATTATTGGGCTTCACTCTGTCGTCACCTAATCTTGCACCATATGAACAAAAGTACTGAGACTCCTGACCATTACACCAACACGGACTTTAAGGACACTGCATTCAGACACATAGACTTTACTATAGAGTTGGTCCTCCTTTGCAGCTACAACAGCTTCCGATTTTCTTGCACGGCTTTCTACAAGACTTTGGAGTTTCTGTGGGAATTTGTGCCCATTCATTCTGTAGAGCATTTATGAGGTCAAGTACTGACGTTGTCAAGTACTGATGTCTGGCTCGCAAGCTCCGTTCCAGGTTATCCCAAAGGTTGGATGGGGATGAGGTCAGGGCTCTGTACGGGCCAGTCAAGTTCTTCCACACCAAACTCATCCAACCATGTCTTTATGGAGCTCGCTTGATGCACTGGGACACAGTCATGCTGGAATAGAAAAGGTTCTTCCCCGAACTGGGTCCAAAGTTGGACGCATGGTGCTATCTTGGTATGCAGATGGATTAAGATTACACTTCACTGGAAGTAAGGGCCCACCTGAATTCAATAATGAAGATAGTGTATTTAAGAGCCTAAATGCACTGTGAAACTGTCCAGGCAATGCAAACGCACTGAGCCTCACAATAAGAGCTGGATGCAACCTGCTTCACCTGGGTAACTTCCAGACCACAACCATATCCATCCTGACATCAAACAAACAAATAAACAAAGTTACATCATCAGCCCAGGTGGGCTTGCACACCCAGGTGGGCATCTCTTTGTTCCGTCCAGCGCGATGTTTCTTGGTGGAACAAAGAATGAGGCACACACGCGTTGCATGACAACAGTGCAGCTCCGTGATGGAAACATGTGGACCATCATAACAACATCATCTCGACGGCTCTCACCAGCTGCATGTGCATGCAATATAACCACGAACTGCTCACCTACCTTTTTAAAAAATCTCAGACTGGAGAAATCCTGCTTCCCTTTAAAACCCTCTTCCACTCTTTTGCCCGCGATCTCTCTCTCCCTCTTTCTCTTTCTCGGTCTCTCAAGGATGAAAACCCAGTGGAGCGATGCTGCGAGGCGTTGTGTATTTATTTATTTATTTATGTCGGACCCTCCCCGCCCACACCTGTTTTCTGACAAGCTCCACCCCCTCCGTGCTGTGATTGGACAGTCTTGTCCAGCTAGGGCGCTGGGATTGGCTGGTTTTTATTTATCCCTGGTTTTCAGACTCATTCCAGTGACTGGCTTGTAGTTTGTAGTTTATACCTGCTGCTTGTTTTCAGCGGTGTGTGTGTGTGTGTGCGTGTGTGTGTGTGTGTGCGTGTGTGCTACAAACCAAACCTGTTAAAGAACGGCAGGGTTTGTCAGAAACGGGTGTCTTTCACGCATGGCACATTCACTCTCAATTGCGCCTTCACGTCTTCAAGGTGGGATCACAAATCTGTGCGTTTCTTCGCTGAACTACAGCGCCGCTCAGTGGCGAAAGAACAAAAAAGCAGCAAACAGGAGTTGCCTACTCAAACACGCTACACTATAGGGACTACAGTGCTCTTAATCACAGAATTAATGCTTCAGCAGACCAAGACATTTTAGACAACGCTATGCTTCACACTTTGTGGAAGAACCTTTTCTATTCCAGCATGACTGTGTCCCAGTGAACAAAGTGAGCTCCATAAAGACATGGCTGGAGGAGTTCAGTGTGGAAGAACTTGACTGGCCCTCACAGAGCGCTGACCTCATCCCCATCCAGCACTTTTGGGATGAACTGGAACAGAGATTGTGAGCCAGACCTTCTCGTCCATCAGTGCCTCATAAATATTCTACAGAATGAATGGACACAAATTCCCACAGAAACTCCAAAATCTTGTGGAAAGCCTTTAAAGAAGAGTGGAAGCGCTGCTCTAGCTGCAAAGAGGGAGCAACTCTTATTAAAGTCTGTGTATTTGAATAGTACCATTAAAAATAATTACAGAATTATTATAAAAAAACAGTATACACATTATTGTTCTTGTCTGTATGTGCAGTCGCAGCATAAGCAATTTCCTCCAGGATCAATAAAGTTTTTTGATTCCGATCATTACTTAGTTTTAGCCTTTAATTTTCTCTTTAGTTTACTATAACTATATTGCAGAGACATATCAGGGGCACATTTGACTACATGTTAAACTGTGTGAGTTCAACCAAGAATCTTGAATAATTATGAGAAAACAAGAAGGATATTAATAAAACACCTGTTAAAAACAACTTAGCTACCAGTTATGATGTAGTTTATGTACTTATTATACACTGGCTCTCTGTAACTGGTCTTTAAACTGTAAATACAGTTGTTTAATGTATTTGAAATACTGACATTTCTGAGAAAAATGCACTGTGATGAAAACAAAATAACATTGTCCTACGGCACACTCCTTCACATGGTCACACGTTTTGGAAATGTTTACGCTAATTATATATTTAGTACACAACGGTCATTTTAATATAATAAAGAGCTATGAACGTATCACAAAAGGCATTTTATTTACAGCAGCAAGCAGAACAAGAGACAGAATTAATAGGATGTATACCGCTCAACCATTCCAGGCTTTTGCACTAAATATACAAATCACAGTAGAAATGGTCCAACAAAAGGACAAAGGACACTCAGCAAGATACTGTAAATGGCATTTCACTACATTATATTACAGGGGCAGACAGACACGGACATACATAATGGCTTGATCATTGCACATCTTGCTTTGCATAGGGAAAAAATGATTAAAAGTCAGTCAACATAACGTAGCGTTTAAAAGAGAAAGTATTTGGGGCTGTTTTATAAACCAGGAGACTATTTTATAAATCAGAAGACTTCAGATAAGCTTAAAAAGTCAAAAGTCAACAGTTTTGAGTCCAAGAAAGCATAGCTGGCTTTGCTCTCTAGGGTCCCCCCGCCCCTCCCCCAATACTTAGCACGATATAAGCCAGCAAGAGACCCGGTTAGCTGATGTAACAGAACTGGCAGTGTCATTGTGCTCCTAGTGTGTTAAGCTGTCCCAACACGTTTGCAACTGCAGTTCGAAAAGTGACATGCGACATGGAAGGAGTGCACACTAGCCTTCACCCCTCCCAGTGTTGGTGGTATTGTGTCTGGACGAGTTCAAGCTAGTGGGTGGAACAGAACGTGACTACATTTACAAAAGAATTTAAGCAAAAAAAAAAAAAAAAAAAAGGCTAACTGTTCAAAATCAACATTTCTTACCATCTACTATTGTACAGTTCTGCCTCTTGGCTTCGTTTTCCTAGCTAAAGGAGAAACCACGCTTTGTGAAATATCCCTTCGGCCTGGTATGCACATATCTAAAGCTCAGTAAGAGTGGAAATGCCATGCAATTTCTTTCAAGTGTTTAAACATGTGTACGGTCCAGCAAAACTGAGATGAGAAAACAAAACTTTTTTTCTTTCTTTTTTAGCTATAAACTTTTACTAAAACATGACACAAACTTCTGCATATATATTTCAGATTCCGACATTATAAAAAGCACATTTTGCCATTTACAAATAATTTACTGCACAGATTTGAAAGCACACACCGCAGGTTTTGATTTCCATGATTGAAGGCTCTTCAAAAGAATGGTGGGTTTTCTACGTAAACTAGTGTTCAGAACATCGGACTTACTCTGTTGGTTCACCTTATTATTTTGTTAGTAGGCAAAGCTCCATTTTTAACAGATCTTAACACCCACTGTTCCACATTTGAAAAAAAAAAAAAAAAAACATGACCCAGTGGACCTTAAAGCTGTCAAGTATGGAGAAAGGAGTGGAAACATTCAGTTTGTCGTTTCTCTAGTGATCCTCTAGGTGGCGATATCAGTCAAGTCAGTTTAACCTAGTAGGAAAGGTTTCATAAGTGGAGTGTGGTCTCATACAGGCTTGAGTAAATATTAAAACAAGAAGCAGTAAGGCAGCCATGGCGTGAACTCGATCGTTAAACACACTAAACTGTAAAACAGAAAGCGTTGAGAAAGGTTGAGCGTCCCTGATTCTCTAAGAATTGAAACATTATGTAAATCATCGGTGAACGAGTCTTACGACGATAGCAGCCGTCAAGCAACACAAACGATCTCTGTTTAAAACCAGACATGCACGCAGTAACAAACAGCACTCGAGCAAGCCTATCATCCAGATATGCCACAGACAGGACGTCCTTTGTCTGTTTTGGTTTCTTAGAGTTATGCAAAGCTGGGTACAAATTCCTGAGTTCTCCAGGGCAAATCAGTAGCTGACAATTTAGAGAAGAGATGGCACTGACTGATACCCAGAATCGGTACCAGCAGAAAATGCTCGATCAGATACTGGACAGAAAAAAAACAAAACTGAAATATCTCAAAATCGCTTGTACCGTGAAGTAAAACAGGACAAAAACAGCCTAAACTAAACATAAGAAGGAGTTGCTATCAGTTTAGCAAAGTTCGTGGATGTCAACTACTTGATGGAAACACTTCATTCTTGTCGGACGCCGTTGCAAGTGCTTAAATTAAAAACAGCTCATTTTACAGCTAGTTTTAAAGGCAAATTTGGATTGTTATTTGTTTCGGACGACCCTCGAGGTTTTCGTATCTGTATCGGAAAAAAGGAATAGCAGTATGGTGCCATCGCTAATAACACTCCCTCATTAGGAAGTGACAGAACTACCATCGTCCCGCACTCTGCCTGATAATCCGTCTGTGTTTCGGTGCCCTCTGCTGCAGACGGCACAGAGGCTCGTCTGGCGAGCTCCGCCTCTCAGAGCTCTCCATCCTCATCCACACCATCCTCCCGTCCGGCCGAGAGAAAAGCCTCTTTTTCATGTGAGGTGGCGTCTCCGTTGTGGGCACAGGTGGATTTGAGAGGATCTGGCACTTCATCTGAACTAGAGCGAACCAGAGTGCCTTCCGAACTGTGCCATATTCCATAGCCAAAGTAGATAATGAAGCCTGAGAAGCAGAAATTGATAAAGGAGTAAAGGAATCACCAAAAACGTACATAACTGTAAACTACATGGTCAAATGAATATGGACACCCCTTCTAATTCATCTGAGGTCTACTGAATCAAGCACACAGCCATGCAGTAAATATAGACAAACACTGTCATTAGAAAGGCAACATCTGGCAATGTACAAGGACATTCTACCAAAAGGAGTGCCTGAGTACAGCAAAGAGTTCCTAACAGTAGTCTGGGAAGGAAACATTATATAAAAACTACGTACAATACAAATGGTTTGCCCAAGTTAAGAGTGGAATAACTTGATCCCAGTCCTCAGCCTTTCAATATGTTTGAGACAAAAAGAAAGCTAGCTGACACGTCACTCAACATTAGTGTCCTAATCTCTTGAGGCAGATCATTTAATTGAATTCAGTTTCAAAATCTAGTGCAAAGCCTTCCAGGAAGGGCGAAAGCTGTTACGGCCTCAAAAGGAGGACCAACTTCATAAGCACATGCGTCCATATACTTTTGTCCAGGTAGTGTCCAGTTTTTAGCAACAAACTAGAATACATTTAAAATAAGTGAAAGGATTTTTATAATGTCACTGTCAAAATATCCTAAATTGACTCTCTTATTTACACTGGTGTATTTCTTCATACTATTTGAAAATACTACTTGCATGAAATAGGTTTTCACTCTGTGGTTTTGGAGAGAAGATCATCAGAGATTTTCAAAATATACTGAACAAGAACCAAATTCAAAGGATTTTTCTATGCCTGAAAACACTCGCTCTGCACTGCAGTGTTGTACATACCAATAAACATCCACACAGTGAAGCGGATCCATGTCCCCCTGTCCAGCTGCATCATCAGATACACATTAACAAACATGCTAACCACAGGGAGGAACGGTAACAGAGGCACCTGAAAGCAGAGGGCAAGTTATTTCAGCTTTCTCCATGACATTTCATTTAGGCTCTTTTAGTCTTTTTTCTAAAAGTGGCCTTTTAATCCCTCAAAATTCCCAGGGGTTACGTTCCAAGAGCACCCGCACACTGAAAAACCACAAATTTGTGATATGATTAAAATGCTTATTTGTATAGTGTAAACCCTAAATATGCTCCCAAAACACTTTAATTTCGTACTGTATAATGTACACTGAACTGCTGTCTCCCGCAGCGCTAGAATGTAAAATACCGATGTTAACAATATATACACCGTACAGTATTTCATGCATGTGCGTTTTCTTTGGTATCCGCTATTGTTATCTTTGTTCTAAGCATGGTAAACACAGTAAGAAATTAATTTACAGTGATAAAAAGGGCTTTACGTATAACAAAGCGAAAAACACAAGGACACTCAGAGAAACACTCCACGCTGGAAACTGTTCTGATGTGGCAATGCTGGACTTCATCTGCCAGAGACCCGTCACAGCGCAGCAGGCAATCAGCAGCAAGGAGAAATAAATGGCATTCTTGGATTGGCTACTTTCAGATTAGTGTGAGTATCCTGACCAAACACAGTGATTATCATTTAGTGTAGCTTCATTTCATATTTTGTTGAATCAGACTGTAAGAAGAATTAGGCAAAAAATTGCACAGCACCAACCTTAAATGAAAGTTTGTTTTTACTTTCCGGCTGTCTCCAGATGATGAGAGTGAGAATGAGGCATGCTGTGGCTATCACGCCGAGGGCAGCTATGCTCCAGCTGGCCAAGCCCCCCTGAACAGCCAAAACGCTGAAGGAAAGGATCAGGAAGCCTGCAGCCACAAAGACGTGAAACCATCAGCAAAACCACCAATAATATACATACATTTCAGATGTTTGGGTATCCCTGTGCAAAAGTGACACACACACACACACCCCCCCACCCCCCGAATTCTGAATGGCACATAATGGCATTCAGAACTACTATTAAAAATACACAAATTGAACTGTTTACAGAGAAGTAGACCACAAAGCAGAGTTGTATTTTTATCTACTTACTCATTTGTAATGCAACCCTGCTCAGAATAGCCTGCCAGAAATAGAAACAAAACAAACAGTTCATGTCATTCGTGTCCTACCTAGCAGGCTGGCACAGAAATTGACAACAGAGCCAGAGAGGCAGGACGGCTCCGTGTTGTTGGGAAAGAGCAGTGTTCTGAAGCTGAAACGCTCCTCGATGCCGGGCAGAATGCCCATGCTTGCTGCACTGAATGACTCACTGAGCTCAAGCTCTTCGTGGGTGTTTGCCATGTGGTACACCTGAGTGGGATGCTCTGGCTGGTACCTGAAACACAAACACATTATCTGTAAGGATTTGTATCCAAACTGCACTGAATCCTGCGGTGATTCCTTAAGGAAGGGAGTGTTTTCCAACTGAATCAATGTGAGGTCAAAGATCTATGGCATTTTTGTTAACCCCATTGAACCCTAGACTTAGACTTTTATGAATTATTTGGTAATCAGTGGCATAAACAAGATCTTAAGGTGTTAACAATTAAATACATTTTAGGAGACACTTTTATCCAAAGCGACTTCCAGTCCCTAACTACAGGGGGCGTCTCACTGGAGCAACTCTGGGTCTTGCTCAGGGACACAGTGAGATTCAAACCCATGACCTCTTGGTCCAGAAGTAAGTATCCTACCCACTAGGCCGCCACCACCCCATATAGCCTTCAATTAATTTAAAAAAATAGTTCAAGGTTACTTTATTGTCATCAGTAGCTGAGTGTCATGGTGGAGTGACATTAAACAAAGTGCAAGTTATGATGGAGATAATGTACAACACAGTAAACCACAATAATGTAACGGTAGTGTATGTAACAGTATAGTGCGGACGCTATGTTAACCTACCAGAGTGAACAGTATTGCACCATTATGGCTATTGCACTGGAGGCAAATAGCAGCGCTGAACAAAGTGCAACAATACAATACATAGACAATACAGTGATGTAACAGTAGTGTGAATGGGATGTGAATGTGAAGTAATACAATAAACAGACAATATAGCAATGTGAAAGTAGTGTGAATGGGATGTAAATCAAAACTCCTAAAGTTTATCGGTACACACTTTTCTGAAGTGTGAAAGTAAAAAAGTGCTAAACTGGTAAGCTGCTCTGCAGAAATGTAAAAACAGACATTACAGGACCCGCTTGTGCTACAGGCCCCAAAGGCTATGCCACCGTTGGCACCTGAAAATAAAGCCCTCCTGAGAGTGAGGAACTCAAAAAGGTACATACACATACAGAACCTTTGTGAGTGAGGAGAAAAATAAGGTGAACTTATATTCTTTCAAGAAATGTACAAACCAAGAAGAAAATAAATCCATTATAAAATGTACAGCAAGAGACTATGCTACCCAAGACCGAGGCTAAAGCTTTGCTCCTGTAACTGTTGATCCTGGTCTGCGTAGAGGTAAAACAATGTTGACTTACAACATGCCCTACTAAAATCCTCAGTAGTAGCATGAATAGTAGATTTATGTGTACGCTGTAAGCCTTGATTCAGTAAAGTGGTAAAAGTCTCACCTGAGGACGAGCACGCAGGCAGCAACCAGAGTGTACGCCAGGAGAGTGCCGATAGACATGAGATCAACGAGATCCTTCAGGTCGAACAGGAACGCCATGATGGCTGTGCACGAGCAGAAAGGGCAGAATTACAAACACACATACACACACAGAATTCAGAATGGAGCCATACTTTCAAATATATTCTAGCTCCCTATTATTTTATGCAGTTCACAAAACCACTGTCTATCCTAATACAGTTATTATTTGAGGAAAATTCATAGACTAGCATCTCTGACGCCAGAAACAGGGATAGTGTTTCTGGCTAAACACAAAGCTCTAAAAATAGTGCTCCTACGTCACCTAGTGTCACCGGCAACACTTTCTACTCTACAATAATATCAACTGTAAATCACCCAAAAGAAGTAGAAACACAAATAAAACCCTTCAGACACCTGAGCAGACCAGAAGAAAGGGCGGAGTGTTTAGAAAAATTCTCTTTGTTTGCATTATTCTGTACCGTCAAGGACGGTCAGTTCTCATGCCGCACAGAACTACGGTTGTAAGCAAATGTCCTGGCACCCCTATATAAAATAAATACACGACCTCTGCAGAGAACACACTGCTGCACAGCTTAATGCACAATTACGGTTCATTTGCTGAATCACAAATCCTTTTTCACGTTATGCCACTTTTTTCCCCCAGCAAATGAACAGAAACTGTGCACCGAAAATGTTGGGAAAAGACTATGTATATTATGTTATCATATTTTTAATTAGAAAATTGACAAATTGTGTCATTAGCTAAGGGGGTGTTCAAACTTTTGCACACAACTGTAGATTCTGTTACAGAAATATTACCCAACCCCAGTCCTGGAGTACGCCTGCCTGCACATTTTGAATTGAAGTCTGGAGCATGGTCTTATTTACGTAAGGAACTAAACGGATATTCAGTTTACATCTATATTAAGAGATTCAAGCCAGAGCTTCTGATTCTTTCCACCTGTTTTGATGTTGAAAAAGGCTGTTTTACATAGATGCGCAACAACTTTTAACGAAATGTGAAAAGTGAGGTTAGAATCCACACTCGTAATGGAATTTCTCAGCTTGTGTCAGATAAACATGCAAAAAACTATTAAAATAAAAAATTCTGTTGTCACTGTATATAAGTAAAACTTAAGGTTAAAGAATGTATGAGCAACATAAACACAATCAATGTATGAGCAACATAATCAGTTCTTCAGTGATTGTCCTACAGCTGTCCTACAGAGTGAAAGACAAAATAAAGGAGTATGAACCATTATCACAGCACACTTACCGTCATATGAACAGATTCTATGGCAAACACTGACCCCCAGCGATGCTCACTTAAAAGGTGACACTTTTAAAAGACTTACAGTCTAACTTTTCAAAATGTACCATCATTTTTGTTTTAATACAAAGTAACCTGCTTTTCTATCCATTTATCAAACTGCTTTTTAAACGAAGTGGAGATACATTAGGACAACAGGGAGTTTTGAGGGTTTTTTTATGTAGGAGTTTTTGTGAAATTTGTGAGAAAAAACCATCTCTCTATGGTTCAGCTGCATTAAGATGATTCTGTACTGAATTCTACCAAAGACAAACCAGTCAAACGAAAGGCAGAGCAGGTTTAAAGAGGAAACCCCTCCTGTTCTAGTAAGATCTCTCTGTTTTTGGTGTACACTTTAGGGTCGTTAATCACACTCTGACTCCACCAGAGCAGGTATTTTTTTTTTTTTTTGCAGTTTTCCTCTGGTGTCCTCTTACCAGACATGACCCCTGCGGTCATTGTGGACACGATGGGCGTCTTCCTCTCGCTCACGCGGGCCAGAAAAGAGAAGAGGAGACCGTCTCGGGACATGGCAAAGATAATACGCGGGAGAGGGAACATGGAACCCAGGAGACTGGGCGCAGAGGGGATGGAGAAGTGCGTACATTGTAACGGACAAAAGAAAACAAAACCAAAATGTAAGCCCTTGTGTTGCCGTGGGAGAGATGGAAACATGCTAAATGCGCTAAACGTGCTTTTTCTGAAACCAAAAGGGAAATAACAGTAACAGACTCCCGACACCAGCTCAGTACTGCATGCACAGTGACAGTCAAGAGCACAGCAAAACCGCCGTCTCAGTCAAGGCCAATACATGTTAGTAGAATTAAGAGCCATTCTCACCTGCCATAAGGCCAGATGTTACAGTAGCAGATAAGGGGGTTTTTGTTTTCGGGTTTATTTCAGCCATGTATTTGAAGAGCAGCCCGTCGTATGCCATCGCCCACAAGACCCGGGGTGTTGGGAACATGGCGCCAATCAGGCTAGTGTGAAAGATGGGGAGGAGGAGGAGGGGTGAGGGGAAAGGCCACGCCATGCAAGTCAAAAAGTGAAAATTTGCATTCACTGTCCAATGGCAAAGTGCATTCACAGTCTGTGATGAAACCCAAACAGCAGACACATGCTGTGGTTTCATCAGAATGAGTCATAAACCAATAGCTCACTTCATCAAAATGCCACAAGCAGTGATTAGATTATCCACGAAATCAAAGATATGCATAGAAGTTTCTCTTTTTCGTCATTGTGAAAATAAACCAATACTTAATACGTTTTTAACACATCAAATGAGTACAGCAGCTTTATGATCTATGATGTTCTAAAAAATAAAGAATTGATACATTGATCGCCCATAACATCAAAACCACCTGCCTATAATCACTTCATGCCACCAAAACAGACTCCACAAGAACTCTGTGCTCTGGTATCTGGCACCTTGTAATTGGAAGTTGTGAGGCACATCCCACTAACGCTTGATATTACTGAGATCTGGGGACTTTGAAGGCAGAGTAAAAACCTTGAATTTCTTGTTATGTTCCCAAACAACCACTTCTGAACAAGATCCTACAGAAAAATCTTTTTATTCTGCTTCCAACTTCAAGAACTTAAAGAACTGACTGTTCAGTTTTTGTCTACAAAGTGCCATTGTAATGAGATCATTACTGCAATTCACTAAACCTTTGGTTTAATGTTGTGACTGATCAATGTATAGAGCTTAAGTACTTAAGAGCTGTGCAAAATTCTTTAAAAAAAAACAACAACAACATTTAAATGAATAGCTAGAGGCCACATTTCTGGTTGAATGTATGGCATGGTTACCACAAATGGCCCTGAATCGCTGCTAGTTACATAACTATGAAACACAATTTAGAACTCGACACTCCATGCCAAATTGCACGGCATAATTTTAGCAGGAGGTTCATATGTACGACTGCAGATAAATACACAAACGCACACATGTGCAGAGAGCAGGACTCAATCCCAAATCACTTCCTTCCTCCTGCTCCTGGCTCCACTTTTCAGGAAGATGTTAAGCAACGGCCACATGCTTGGTCTTAACCAGTGAGTGGATCTACAAGTTTAATGTTCAGTAACTCTCTAGTAAACAATTGATCTGAGGGTACGATCAGTGCCAATTTAGTCGATTTTTCAACAGTGTCAAATCCAAACAAAATACTGATAGAATCTATTTTTCTGCATACTGCTAAAAGGGTGCATTGACATGCATTCATGCATGCAGAAACCATTTTTTAAAATATACGTATTGTATTTTTGTAATTTCTAAAATAAATATAAAATCATAAAAGCAAGAAAAAGAAGCTGAAACATTTACTGATCGGTTTGCATTTCATGAGAATCCTGCCTCTCTGAAATTCTGAATAGGCACTAACTGAATCTCGTCTGAATCATGGACGAGAAAAAGGAGGACGGAATTGCTTGTGGATTGAACCCTTGTTTCATGCAGCATCCAGTTCCATGCACATACAGTTAGCTTTGTGCCTACCTGGTGGAGAGAGCACACAGAGAACCTACAGCCACCGCGTAGGTGGCGCCCTCCCAGCCTACATACTTAAAGGCCACAGGCAGAGGGCTGTTCTTGTCCAGCATGTAATAGGGCATCATCATGGTCAGAGCAGCCGACACGCCAAAGTAGGCCACGAAGCAGATGAGGAGAGAGGAGACGATGCCGATGGGGATGGCCCTCTGCGGATTCTTCACCTCCTCACCTAGGAGATATTTAAGTGACCTACATGCAAAAACTGAAATGTCCTCACTGGCGTAACATCACATAAAGCAGCAAAAAAAAAGAGCTCAGCAACAGGGAGGTAAAACTCGGACCTGAAAATGAATAGACTGCTTTGACATCATTTCCATTTTATAACAATTTCACTATTTATGATATATAAAATAAAAAATAAATAAATAAATACATAAATGTAACCAGAGGAGCCGTTTAAATTTAAACAGCAATAATAATTGGCTCTAATCTAGTCTAACACTCCAAATTTTTGCAATTTAATCACCCTCAGGTCAACCCATGCATTTTTATGTTGCCAACAAGAAGCATGAGCTTGGCACCTGACAGCGTACCTTAATCACAAACATCAATAACACATAAGGTGCCATTCCTTGCAGAACGTTAACCTTATTATGGCAGAGGCAGTCAGGATGGAACTGAACTAGCTTATTTCACACAGTGGGACAATCGTGCCAAACACGCATTGCTTTGTGTTGCAAAGTAGTCAGAGCTCAAACATCTGAACTATATTGTTGGTACAGGTCTCATGGAGACCACCATGTCATCAAGCTCAGGAAAAGAACAGAACTGTTTAAATCATTTAAAAAGAAATCTACTGCTGCAAATGAAGCATGGACTATTGAGCATCATGCAGCATTAACAATATTACATTTTACAACCATGATGTTAATGTGGTTTATGTACCAAATACATCATTTTTACATGACTGTGAATGGTTACTGTGTTCCTGTATTATACCTCATTAAAGAGGCAGTCCAAGCTCATTCCCTCCTTAGAACTTTCATGTCTGAATAGGTGGATTTATGTAAACGTGTTGGTTTTTATGACATCACAAAAACAATGAATTCATTCTGGACACTTGCCACATATGGAAGGGTAACAGGGTTTACCTACTAAATCAAGTAATCTGGTTTTCCAGATATGGGGTCTTAATGCTAATCCCATACTTGACCTGTTAAGGGCTGAAAAGCTTACAGGGATCAGTTCTTATCCAGGTTTGCCATTATTTTGCACAATCTATTAAAGGTCACAATATCTTTGAGAAATTACATAATGAATAACTTTCATATGCCCTGGACACCCCTGCTGAGTACTTTCTGATGCAATAAATACTGCACTGCAATATAACATGCATAGCAAAAAAAAAAACAACAGTAACCCCTTGGTGGGTTGGAAGGCTGATTTGAAATGAGTAATATGTATTCAGAGTGAGACAATTCAAAGTGAGAATAAGACAAATGGCAGTAAATGTGCGATGTGTGTTTCCATGTGTGTGTCCTGGTGCTCGGTCTGAAGCCTGACCTTCCTCACTGTAGCTGGCCTAAGGCAGGCAAGATTGGTATGTTCCTGCCAGAAGCACAAAGCACAAGGGAAAGGCCAAATGCTTTTAGGGAGGCAGAGGGGGGCTAGGAGTGGTTTATGGGGCTCTCCCAAACATGGCAGCGCACTGACATGCCTAGGCAAACCTTAAACCTCTCCCACCAATCAGAAGGCGGAAAGCAGAGGGGTGTGAACAGTGCTGAATGTGAAGTCGGGGGTAGTGGGCCAGAAATCGTTTGGGAAACCGGTTGAAAACCAGTTCGAAGTGGACTGAAAACTGCACACAAACCTTGAGGGAGAGTTAAGAGGGCAGGGACTGGCCCAGGCAGAATATAAACATTTACTGTGGAGGCCACTAGCAACACTTAAACAGAGAGCAGAAACACAACTCAACATCTTTATAACAAACGTGTGGCAATGCGTCACAAATTTGACCTTTGGTGTAACTTGGAACTACAGCAGCAACCAATACAGGGTTTTCCAATAAGCAACTTTTAAAAGGGAGTGGCAGTTTATATTACACGTTTCTAACATACCCCAGGGCTGAAAAAAAACTGTATTCAAATGGAGCTGGAAAAGCGAGAAGATCGCCCATTCCCCCTCTCTGCCTGATCCAGAAGCAGTGACAGAGTTATAGCAAAAACACTATGGTTGACGTTGGCCAAAGATGTGGAATTGTGTGAACTAGATGAGGCTGAGGCATAATGGACTATTTCATACAACAGGTTGAAACCGTTAAACATTAGGAAGAATAAATACTGATAGTGAAAACTGGCTGACTGAGGCGAGAATGTGCCGAGTCACACAACCTTTACATGCAGGGCCAAAAAAAGGACTGTTAGAAGCGAAGGGTGCAGGAGCTCAGTTGCATTTGCTGTTACTGTATTACGCCTCTTCCCCTTTCCCCTCTCCCGTTACCTCTTACGCACTCACTCACCTGTGGTGGCGATGCAGTCGAACCCAATGAAGGCGTAGAAGCAAGTGGCGGCCCCGGAGAGGACTCCGCTGAAGCCGAACGGCATAAACCCACCCATTCCCAAACTCTCCTCCGATACTTCAGGATGTGATACACTGTCCGGGGAGAAATGGGAAGAACATAAATAATATTCAGAAAACGGTCAAATAAATCCATAGTCTAAGCATTTCAAAACAAAGCTACCGTAAAGGCCTCAGAGACACAAATTTACTTCTCTAATGGTCACAGAAAAGTTCAGAATATGCTGCTAAACCTCTACGATCAGCACTGAAATAGCTGTAGAGATGATGCTATTTACTGGGGAAGCACAACAGAAAGGGAGAGGAGCTGAAAAGGGAGAGGAGCTGCTCACTTGAAGCTTGAGGAATTGGCTCCATTCAGGACATCGTCAGGACTCAGCTGCCAGTTTTTGAGCGTACCCTTCACCAGACCCGAGACCACCATGAACAGCAGCACCAAGATGTTAATGCAGGTGAATATCTTATTGACCATGGCGGACTCCTTCACCCCAAAGGCTAGCAAGCCTGTGAGAGAACAATGAAACCTTCAGTTCTTCAGAGTGGTCCACAACTCACCTGAACACTGTATGTTACAATATTTATACTGAATTTTAAAGAATAAGCTCTCGTTGTACACTTACTAATCAGAATGGCATGGTATAATTAATACACTTGAGTAAGGCATGGTATAACTATGATACCAAGTGGTCAAAATGATACCAGTTCTCTGTAATAATGCATATTAAAATAATTAACCCTGATAGCATTATATTTCTACTTAGATTTCTCATTCCTGTAACTTTGTTTTGTACAGATCCAGTTTTTTTAAATTAGTCATTCTACATTAGAAGGAAAGCAGAAGTAGATGTTGACAATACAACAAGCAGCTGTCATTTAACAGATTATAGAAAACAAACTGAAAAAACAAAAACTGAGATAGGAGGTTTTGTTCCATCAGTGATGTGTGTGCAACATGCATGAACACTCTCTGAAGGGCCGACACAGTACCTGTGAGGCACAGTATGATGGCCACAGCAAACATGTCCGGATACTCAGCCAGCACACCAGGGGCCTTCATGCTCATGTACTGACGACAGAAGTGTTCAATGTGTTTCCCAATCAGCTCATCGAAAGTGGCACTCCAAGCTCGGGCTACACTTGATGTGCCTTTTCAGAGAACATCAGATCAGAAACAACTCCGAACCAGAAGTGTTCACATACAGAAATAACGCAGGTCAACGGGTCAAATTCATTAGAGATCAGTTTCTGTGGGGTTTGTAGTGTTTTTCATGCTGATTTCAGATCTGTGTTTAGTTTTTCCTGCAGGTACAGTGTTTGTGATGAAGCTAGT
>JBBJLR010000037.1:5676711-5701737 GCA_037577145.1 Brachypetersius gabonensis
CATTATATCTATGCCACAGTGTGGCCTGTCTGACTTCACTCTGAAAATATTGAAACAGTTACTTGATTGGTGCCTATTGCAAATCTAATATTACTCATAATTCAAAAAGTTGATGCGACTGAAAACTGAAAGCAGATCTGAAGTCAGCATGAAAACCTGGTTTAGAAAAGTGTGTTGTGGTTTCTGATGATTACAAAATTTTGACCTGTGTCATTAGTGAATTTTACAGGGATATATTTACTGTGTTATCTCAAGCCTGTAGTGTATTTTGTTTAGGGTAACTTCTGAACTGCATTAAAATATATAATGAAAGACGATGAAACTTTCAGATTTCAAGCAGAAATGAATCATTTATACACCATTAATTAGACACGCCTTAGGCCGGGATTAAATTATGTCTTTTTATATGCACTTTATATAAGCAAGCTTGAACTTCGATACCGGTTGTACGTCCTACTTCCCACTAGCATGTAAACTCAGCCCTCGTGTAACGTCTCACCGATGATGTAGGACAGGATCAGGTTCCATCCAGTGATGAAAGCCCAAAGTTCTCCAACCGTCACGTAGCTGTAGAGGTACGCCGAGCCCGTTTTGGGCACCCTCGCCCCAAACTCTGCGTAACAGAGGCCGGCCAGCACCGAGGCCAAGGCAGCAATGAAAAAAGACAGCACTATCGCAGGTCCCGCGTTCTGCCGAGCCACGGCTCCAGCCAGCACATACACACCGGCCCCCAAGGTGCTCCCCACTCCCAGGGCCACCAGGTCAAAGGTGTTCAAACAGCGGGAGAGACGGGAGTCCTCACTGAAGTCCACCACTTTCACCCGTAACAGCTGCTTCCCAAAACTCAGGAGTTTCTGCAAAACCATGACTTATCTGTTCTGGTCCGACCCTATCTGATCTGGTCCAGTCTGGTCTGATGTCTCAGTTCACACGCGGCGCCTACCTGCAAGAGGAGCAACAAATGAGCAACAGAACACAACGTATACTCAGTTTTACAAAACTGGCAGACCAGGGAATAACTGTGTACCAACAGTTCACTGGTAATGGTGGTACAACAAAGAGTGAAGTGTGTTTTCTTCCTGTAAGGACTGCCACGATTACTTGATTGCTTCATACATAAATACACAGTTCAGGTCAGGCGCATGTTGATAATGACTATTTTCCAACTGGTCGGACAAAAAAATAACAAACAGAGCCTGACGGACACTTTTATACATATTTTTGCCACATATCCATTATCGTTAGGCTCTGGTGATTGACCCAGGGCTCCATTTTTCTATAACATGAGTATTATTCATCAAGCTTGGACTGTTTCCCCATAATGACTAAATAATATGCCTTGCAACATGCCTAGGATATTTAAAGCATAAAAAGCATCCATTGAATTTTTAAAGTCTACGCCTGTTTATCATTAAGGCCTAAGCATTGTTTGCCCAGCGCTGTTCTCATTGTTAAGTTCACATTTATTGTTCTGTCTTTGTAAAATTCTGATGAATCAAAATAATGGATGAACTACTAATGGATCAAATTCATGGGCAAGCACCAATATGGGAATTGTGGGCCTCTGCCTCTATCCAATATAGTTCATGCACCTATCTGCTGATGAAGATACAAATAGATCTTACAAATAAATGTAAAATGCATTTTCGCAGGGTTACAAATACAGTAAAATGAAAAGAAAAAAAAAAAGCAAACATTTTAGTATAGTGTCCCAGCCCAGTGTCACAAGAGTCCAACAATGGTTTGAAATCCGATGCAGATGCTTCTATTATCATCACAGATCCCATAACTTACCAATCCTACCTAGTATTCCTTCTTGTTAGTTTTCTATATGGAGCTGACTGGTTTCTGGAATGTGGTAGTGATTTCGGTCCTCAGCTCATGTTAGATTGCCATTCATCATTCAGCGCGGGCCAAGACCGCAACAAAATGAACATTTTGTCCTTCCAGCTCCAGAGGACGAGCTGGCGGAAGAAAGCAGCTGTGTCGTGATTTATGGCTTCGAAAATCTGTTCTCACAAGAGAAACTTCATTCATGCTCGCTTATATAAGAGAGCACTTCAATGAAAACAGATCCAGAGAGAGAAAATGTGCTTTAGCATTCACCCGATCAGGGGCAAGATTAAAGCACAGCTGGTCATGGCACCTGGAGCGCGCTGCTGCTGCTCGCACCTCTCACTTTCGAGCCTCAGCATTTTATTTTAGGCCACAACGATTCCAAAAATGATTCGCCGTGAAACTATGTAACCTGCGCCGTATAGGAGGCAGTGGGTTCGTATGTCTTCAGCTTTGAGTGTTTCACTACTTTCCTGCAATATTGAGCAACATGGGAGGAAATCCATTGAGTATGACTGCTGGCAGAGGCAGAGGGGCCCACAGAGGCTAATCCATCTTCCTCTAAGACACACTATTCCACAAACTGGCGCGTTACATAAGCGAGGAATGGACAGAACAATGGAAATACTGTACATATATGGCGAGCTGCCTTGCAAGAAGAAAATAAATATTTAATAAACAACCATTTTGTGATTAAGCATAATAAACATATGCTGAATGAATGACAAAAAAAAAACTATTTTCTCATTGACTAACACATGATTAACACTTGCAAAAGAGGACTGGAAGCATTTCAGTGCAGAAATGAAGCCGTCACAAGCCGTGACCTGCTTGCCCCCTTATCCGAGATGAGAGAAGGGTTCCTAGAAAATGAATGTCCTGTAATGCCAGACCCTTAACAGAATGTTCCACAGAGAAGGTGGTGACAATGTCCTTGATTCTGAGCACTGGCTGATCACATTTGCCACTTCATGAGCAACAAACATCAAACTGAAGTCAACAGGGGGGTGAAAAAAGGTCACCAAAGTGCATGCTAAGGGTCTCTGGCCCTTTAAGAGCTGCCATGTTCAACAGACGGGCACAGCATGGTCTGGCGAGGCTTTGCTTGTCAATGTGCGATTACAGACTTTGGGCATATTTTGCACATTTTAGTGCGCCTTAATGCCGGAAGTTCCAAATTAAAATGAGATTAGAGATTAGAAATTCGGTAAATCCCACCGACTGCTCACGTAGGCATGACGAGGTTTTCAGTACATTGAATAAAAGCTACTTTGAGGTTCAGGTCTTGCATTTTTCTTTCAATTAAAGCCACATCGAGCTCCTGATCTGGCTTTTGCCATCAGGTCTTAACAAGTATCCCGACACCTGGAACAAAATGCAAATCACGATCACATACAGTAGTGAATAAAACCTCTTGAAGTTGCTTTTACAGTGAGAAGATTAGACTAAATTCAAAGCTTCACAGCAGAGCACAATCCACTTCATGCCAACCTGGCTTTCTCGTCGGTTCGCTATCGGCAAACGTCCCTGAAACAAATCAAACAGTTGAGCGTTCGGCGTGGAAAGACAGACTCAAGTGTGTCAGTAACAGAGCACAGAAGCGAGGGACATACAGAGCTTCAAGCAACATGAGCTTTACCTGCTGAGGGCAAGATAGAGAGATCTATCTCTGAACCCCTGGATACTGTAGACCTCTCACTCACGCTCTCTCTCTCTCCCTGACGCCCTACAAATAGAACAGCCACACATCACATGGCCAAGATATTCCAGGCAGACTCTTTATGTTTGTGTGTGTGTGTGAGGCCACTTTAAAGCTGTCCATCAATGTCCAAAACCCAAAAGGGCGAAATGAGGAACTGTATTATTTGATTACTACACAAATGTACAGCAATAAATTAGCACCTGATCAGATGATATCTCTTCAATAATACAAGTCTTCACTCAAGTTTCACATGAGGCTAACATTCAAGACATGGAGTCGGCCACTGCGTCTTATTCAAATAGCTGCTAACACAGCGTCACTGGACATCTCCGTGTCCTTGGAGGGGAACGCTGACCGCAAATTCTGTTATGTCACGCAACAGAAGCCCATCTTGGCTGGCAACATGCGGAGTGATGAGGGGAGAGGCAGGGTCAGGCTACCTACCCCCAGAGCACGAGGCCTAATACACTGCATTTTCATTTTCAGTGTTTAAGGAGCAGTTCTGCCCCAAATCAAATTTCTTCTATCCTGAATGGAATCTGTGCACATAACGCTGCATGTTTAAATCATCAAACACTACCTACGATCCTTATTTCAAATAGACACACTTATGTACGGTTTTGTGACTCCACATGGAATATCATCTGTGCAATTTTGCAGATCACAGTACATCATACAGTGCAAAACCACAGAAGCAAGAATAAGAAACAACTGGACACCAGGCTCTGATATATAGGCTGATACATATTACTTATTAGCTACTGTGTGCTACATAACAGTTAGTTCTGATGGCACAAATCAGATTTGAACAGTATTCTACCCATGCTGTTATTTGAATATTTTTTGCATAAAAACATGAGTGTTTCCTCATACTGTAAGTTGCTTTGGATTAAAGTGTCTGCCAAACGAATGGAATGCAATGCAATAAGAAAAGAAAAACTCAAGGTCATGTATTATCATGGATGGGAAGGTACTGGGTGCAAGCCAAGATTGAGGCTGTGTGCACAGCGTATAGTTTATAGATCCTGTCGGGGTGACTTGGGTGACTGGGCAGGGAGACCAAGGCACGCAGACAGACACATGTACAAACACCCATATACAATCTGGCCAAATTAAGCAGGTGGGAAGAGCAGGGGTGTGCTGCTTCATGAACCAATGAGCGCACAAGCTTCTGTTATGGTGTGTAACAAGCAGCACATGATGATGAGGACTTGCTTGGGTCACTGTTAAGAATCCCAAATCACAAACACTCTTAAACTCTTAATCCTATGGCTTTGCTCTGTGGCCAGTTTCACTTTCATCACCGAGGGGACTGTAAATTATTCCCATGAGTGAACTGAGGAATCTCTAATAGGCCACTTCTGAGAAAATCTAGCGCTTTTATTTAACTTCAATTTGTAAGAAGTAGTTCGGACTGCAAACAGTTTCATTCCAAATGTGATTCATCAGCCAAGATATGTTTGCCAGTGACCTCTACAAAATTTGGCGAATTTAGAAAAAGCTGAAGATACTTGTTCAAAAACCACCCAACCTTTACATTTAGACTTGGGTTCTAAAAGACTGATTGAAGAAAAGAAAAAAAATAAAAAAAAATAAAAAAAACCACACTGATTTTGGATGACATTTTGGTGTGTTTATCAGATGTATTGAGGCAAATATAAGAATATAAAATAGCAGAAAATGCATTTATTGGTATGTGATGGGTCTTACAAAACCTACAGTACTGAGTTTTCATTTCTACCAGGTGCAATAAACCTTTTTGGAGGGCATTAGTGAGTAATATTTGTTTACTGGCCCTCTTCAGCTCTTCAGGCCAGAAAAACATCACCATCTAGAAATCTGCTAATTGGCCGATTTTGACTTGTACATCAATAGACGCTCGTCACAAATGAAAAAAAAAAATGGAATTATTTATATGGCAGGTTATCCTCAACTTAGAAGTGATGTTTGTGACATTGCTAGACTGTTGGATTACAAGACAACTCGATGCAAACGTTGGACTAGAGAAGGACAAGAAAGCGGAGATGCATAACCATGACGTTTTTTTTTCCAAAGACTTCAGAGCACGTAAGAGACAGGTCCGTGGTCCTGGCACACTGCCTCATTCCGCAGCCTTGTGACTCCTAATTTAGTTTGGAACCTGAAAGTATGTGACAAACAGTTGTAATTTCTGTCTTTCGAGACGAGTCCTTAATACAGCTGCAGCAGAAATGCTCAGAGCGAGGTCAGCAGCATCACGTTTTTATCTGTTTACTACCTAAATAATAAGCATTTGTACATTTACACCCGAATAAATGCAATCTCCCCATTAATACACGAGATTTACATTTGTAAAGTAGGCTTTAGGCAATACGTCTACATTACTTTACCATTTTAAAAAAGCTATTACAGGCCCAAGTTCAGATCTATTCAGTCTTTAATATGTTTACCGAGTCAAAATCTGGATCTGTGCTGCTAGGTATAAGGACAAGGTCAGGACACAACAACACACAACAGGACCACAGCCAACAGGCAGCACCCTAATGTCACTCACACTGAGCTCCAGGTCAAGTTTCTCCCCGTGCTCCCGATGAAGTGGGCAAATTAAGACTGAACTCACAGTAAGCAAGTCATAGTATTGCTAACCTGAGTACAAATGTGAAAGATCTGAAAAAAAAAAGAAAAAAAAAAAAAAGAGTCCTTCCAGCCTTTATGAGATACACTATCTGGTCAAAAACACTGGGACAGAGACTTTGCATTAAAATATAAAGCCTTTAACATGGAGTTGGTCCCCTATTGCAGTTGTAACACCTTCCACTCCTCTTTAAAGGCCCTCTACAAGATTTTGGAGTTTCTGTGGGAATTTGTGCCCATTCATTCTGTAGAGCATTATGAAATCAGACACTGATGTTGGATGAGAAGGTCTGGCTCACAATCTCTGTTCCAGTTCACCCCAAAGGTGTTGGATGGGGTTGAGGTCAGGGCTCTGTGTGGCCAGTCAAGTTCTTCCACACTGAACTCCTCCAGCCATGTCATGAACACATTCAGAAGTACAAAGCAATCAAGGTGTCAGTACATTACAGTACAAAATCCACAGTACGTTTCCTCTCCTGCTGGGGGCACCCATTTCCACAGCTGGTAGGTTGGTGGTTAGGGAGGTACCCCTGCGGTCAGAATGCTGTGGGTTTGAATCCCAGGACTGCTGGTGACACCACCGTCCCCACACACTGCCCACCGGGTGCTGAGTCACAGGCTGCCCGCTGCTTCACTTGGTGAATGGGTTAAAAGTAGAGAAACAATTTCACACTGTGTGACACTATGAGGAATGGACACTTTACTAGTCAGCCCTAAAACTCAACACTACTCACCCACCACACTCTACGCTCTCATTCAGAAGAGAAGCACTCAGCAATGAAGTGGTTAGATAAGATTGATGTTAGCTGTGGGCCTGCTGTCCTGGAACGTGAGGGTTTCCTCAAATTCTAAGTCTCTTTGGATAAAAGCGTCTGCTAAATGAGCGCAACGTAATGTTATGTAATCTAGAGATCTTGTCTGTTTAGGTATATCTGACAATCAGAATCAGAAAACGTTATTGATCCCGGAGAAAACAGCTTATGTTATGAATGCAAAGACACACAGAGATATAGAGACACGTACAATATAGAATATAAGGCCAAAGTAAATAAAAAAAATGTAGACAAAAAAATCAATATGAAACACTGTATACATTAATCCCCCGCTTTTTGCGGGGGTTACATTCCAAGAGCATCCGCATATAGTAAAAAACGTGTTGTGTTTTTGAAAAGGTAAACTCTATTTTTGTAGTGTAAACTCTAAATATGCCCCGAAACATGCCCCCAAATATGCTCCCAGAACACTTTAATTTCATTTTAAGCTCAGTTTAATGCATTACCCTTAAAGAAAATGTAAACCCGTATTCGCCTCTTTTAATTTCAATTCCCCGCCGAGATATGCAACTCGGAAGGTCGCAGTACAAAAGTATTGGGACACAGCGGCGAAGTGAACGGTTTTTGGGGAATTACCTTTGATCTACTGGAGCTAAAAGTACAAATGAGGGCTTGTTCTCGAAAAAAAAAATCTGCATGTGACTGAATCCGTGACTCCTGATCCGCGTAAAACCGGGGTTTACTGTATACACAAATGCTGTGTGTAAATACTATAGATAAGTAACTCACAGTTAAGTGAATTACAAACGACACAGATGGTAATTAGGAGTATATTCAGGGTGCAGAAGCGAGGCTCCACGAACCGGCTCTCGTCATTATTAAGGTTTTCCTTTCCTCAGTGCCGGTACTAGGAGATCCAGTATGGAGTTACTTAAATTAGGTACGCATTTGCGCTGTGAATATTGAAAACTGGCAGGCATTTGCGTACCATATACAGCAATTCTTACTTACAAGTGGTACACAAATGGGCGCCTTGCTTCTGCACCAATCAAAATTTAGCCAGAGCAGGTCTGATCTAAGCGCTTTTGTCACTGCGTGTCCCTCCCCACCCCCTCGACTTCACAGCTGAGTGAGATACAGTTAAAATGATCTCACCTTTCCATTCCACGTATCTGAGGGGGGGGGGGGGGGGGGGGGGGGGGGGGGTGTTGAGTTCTAATGGTTCCAGCGCTCATGGGCAGGTTCTAACCCCCTCTATTCTTTCTATCCCTAATTATAAATGGATTGTTGAATGTCCAGTCTTTGTCTCCTTCTAGTCCTGCACTATTTGGTTGCTTTAGATTCTTCTCCAAAGAAATCCTTAAATTTGGTGAATGTGTAAAAGTAAAGTAAAAAGGCCCCGTAGGGTCACACAGGAATACAACACCTCACAGCACACTGTGTGAACGTTCAAGCGTACCTAAGTGGTGCCACTAGCAGTCCTGGGATTCAACCCCACAACCTTCTGATTGCAGGGGCAACTCCCGAACCACAAGCTAGAATGAGACAATAGTTTTTTTTTCTTGCTGTAGTAATTTGTGTTATCCCTCTAACGAGGCTAAAGCCCTAATGTGAATGATAAATACGGGAAAAGGCCAGTACAGAATGAAGTAACGGCGATCTCCATTAGTGATGAAAAAAGATGTTCTGTAGTTTATAAAGGGTATATGAAGGACATAGGATCCTGCAATCTAAACAATATTTACACAGAAAACACTGAACCATCAGCCAATGTTAGCAGCCCACAGCATTTCTGATGTCATCCACTGTGTTTCAGTAGTAAACACTGAATAATCATGTGTCCAAATAAAAAAACCGCGGTGTCATTTGGTTGTGTTTTTTAGCCCTATTTTGCAAATAGTGCTTTATTTTGTTCCTCAACAGCTTTCTTTCCTAAGTTCATTGTTGACTTCTTAAGCTACAAAGGAATCTTATGATGTCAAAGTTATGCAGGAATTTATGAAATAATTACAGTATACACATTCTTTCACATTCAAAGGCTATTTACATTACAGTGACTACACTATGTGGACAAATGTACTGGGACACACCTGTTTTTCGGGATTTGGCTCAGGCCCCTTATATCCAGTGAAGGGCAATCTTAATGCTTCAGCAACCAAGACAGTAACAAACACGTCTAACTTTATGGGGAAAACCTTTCCTATTCCACTATTCTTGTGCCGCAGTGCACAAAGCAAGCTCCATAAAGATAATGGCCCTGATCTCAACCCCGTCCAGCACCTTTGGGATGAACTGGAACGGAGATTGCGAACACAGAATGAATTGGTAAAAACTCCCACAGAAACAACAAAATATTGTGGAAAGCTTTCCAAAAAGAGTGGAAGCTGTTATAGCTGTCAAGAGGGACCAACTCTATGTTGAAGTCTATGTAGTTAAACGCAATGTCATTAAAGTCCCTGTTGGTGTAATGATTATGCGTCCCAATACTTTTGTCCACTGCGTCACTTCTATTAGGGGGGTTGTAGAGCCCCCTGCTGTACAGCGCTGCTGGGGGAGACCCCGTACCCACAACTGAGAGAAGAGGTGGAACCCCTCCACCATGAGAAGGAATAGTACGGGATCATGAAGATTTACACTTAAATGATCATTCCCACCTAAAACAGAGCCCAAGCTTAACGTGGCACGGAAAGTTTAAAATAGTTATATAGAAGCTAGAAAGGAATAAAAATAGACGTCGTCTGACAATGGCACAAAAATAGTTTACACAGTAAGTCATGCAACTCTCAAGGAAGAGAAAGCCTTCTCAGAAACTCTGCAGATGGGGGTCTTACCTTGAGGCTGGGTTTGCACGCCTGAAAACCAGTTTGAGCTCCAGTCCAGTGATGTTTGGATCTTTTTCCCTCACCAGGCTTGTTGCTCCGTAGGAAAGGCGAGCCAAGCGTGCTGTCTGCTTCTTGACAGGTGCCGAGAGAGAAGTAAGTGGAGTTTTAAGGGAGAGGAGTGTCAGGTTTCAGCTCCTTCACTCCTTTAGGACTGGACTCCACCAACTCCGCCCGTGGTTTGCAATTCGCTGCGAGCTGCTGTACATCCAAACGTATCCAGACACCACTTCCAGCTAGAGGTCAGCCTCTTTTAAGGTGTAAAACAGGCCTATTCAACTAGCGGCCCTGGGGCCGGATCCGGCCCTTTTGATTTTTTTTATGGCCCACAAGACTGCCAGTAAATCAGTGTGTGATTCTTGTGATTTAATAAAATTATAGGTTTTGGATCATGATTGGCTGGTAGTCCCCTGCAACTTTTGCCAAGACTGATTATCTACTGGGTTGTATAAAATTAGCTAATCCAAGCACAGAAGTTGCCAAATTATTAGCCAATCGCAGCCGAAAGAGGCGGAATTTGTCGGGAAAATGAGCGGAGCAGAGCTGGCAGTAACGAAGGAGAATCCGGTCACACACACAAGGAGGGGAGAATCAATGTAGTGTTAGTTTGGTGGTGTGTCTACTCTAACGACTTTAACGGTCAAAGTTCTCGTTTAGAACCGGACACCGTTAAAACGGTTAAAGCAGCACTGACACAGTGCTAGACTGGCCACCGGGCTGATGGTAAATTCGGGCCGGCGCGGAATCCCGTCAGCCCCCCTCCCCCCGGATAAACGGGCCCCGGGAACGACAGCCTGGACAACACGAAATTCTGTGGCCCCCGAACCACCAGTGACTTTCATATCCGGCCACTTGCTGCTGAAGTTGAATAGCCCTGGTGTAAAATATCGATTTTGCTCTCACAGCTTGTTACACTACATTGACAGAAGTTTTGGGACATCTCACCAACAGGGACTTTAATGACAAATGCAGAGACTTTAATATGAAGCTGGAACAGCTTCCAAGTCCGATCAAAAGGCTTTCCATAAGTAGTGTTTCTGTGGGAATTTGTGCCAATTCATTCTGTAGAGCGTTTATGAGGCACTGACGTTGGATGAATGCCTGGCACCCAATCTCTCTTCCAGTTTATCCCAAAGGTGCTGGATGGGGTGGCGGTCAGGGCTCTTTAGCCATGTTTTTATGGAGTACGCCTTGTGCACTGGGGCAGTCATGCTGCTATAGAAAAAAGTTCTTCCCAAAACTGTGTCCAAAAGGTGAAAGCATGGCGTTTTCCAAAATGTCTTGGTTGCTGAAGCATTAAATTTGACCTTCACTGGGAGTAAGGGGTCTAGACCAAGCCCTGGAAAACAATACAGTACCCCATACTATGTGTCCTAATACTTTTGTCCACATAGTTTATCTCCATAGAAAAGTGCAGGCAATACAATTGTCACATAAAGCCTATGGTTACAAACGGCATCCAGTGGTTCCCAAACCTGTCCTGCACATTTTAATGTCTTTGCTGCTCCTAACCCATCTGATCAGACAAATCAGATCATTACCCAAATGTTCTTTGAGTTGAAGTGGGTGTGCAAACACACAGGACAGAGCAGGTTTGAGAACCAGTGGGATTGAAGAGTATTTGCTTGTGGTTAGGGTTGAAACAATGTTTCAACACCCAGAGTAAAGCCATTACGATTGTGCTGCTTGTGGGAGACTCTTCATTATCCAAAACATTGGTGTCTACAAACTTTTGTTCAAAATATATATATAGACCGCCTTTTAATGCATTAAACCATGGAAGTACATTAGAAAAAAAACTGTACTACTTTTGCTCATTTAATGAACTGTTACCATAAACAAACTTAAAGAATAAAATTACTCCTCAAATAATTGTGTTTGATGGGTTCAATGGAAACATCCATTGGCAGACTTTTAATTCAGGTTAATAAAACACTCAATCAAAAAAAAACAAACAAAAAAACAAATTAAAAATGCACAGAACATCCGTTATTGCAAACATGTGAAGTGGAGGACATGTGAACATTTGGATGACTTGCTAAAACCTATGTATGGCACATAAGTAAAGAGGGGAAGTGCTATTTATACCACAGCATGTGAACATTTCATTAGTAGTTTTGAAAAGATTGCCATAATCAGCAACCATTAAGATAATGTGATCTGGCTCCTTGAATTGGAAATCAGATCAGATCATTGAGTGATGTGTGAGAATTGGAGAAAACAGAGGAAGAAACAGGAGCCCAGAGTCTTACAGGAGAGAAGCAGTTCAAGCAGAGCTTTAGAAGATTTTTTTCCAATGATTCAGCCCATCTCTGCACATAATAAGCTCCTCTTGAAATTGGACCATCCACCTGGACTGGACCAGCACCTCGGTTAGATTATTCAGCACAAACACTCATGTCCTTGTGTGAAGGTCCTTTTCCTCCAGAAAGCCTGCCGCACTGAGGTCTGCAAGACTGACCGCAAAGCAATCCACTGCAGATTACAGTCAAATGCCACAGCATCACAATTTCAATCAGTGTGGGTCACATAGGTATTCCCAGCTGAAAAGTGCACCTCAGCATGAAGAAAAGGAGTAGAAAAAAACCTCCCAAAACTCCCAGCCCAAAGACATGTACAATATCCACAATATATACACAGAGCAGAAAGTGGGGCTCCATAGCGCTGTCCGTATCATTTACTTTCCAGCAGTGTCTTTATGTCTTTAATTCCATGTTCTGATGCAACAGCAATAACGTGATCAAGAGCGTTGAGACGACCCAAGAGCTTCACCACCTCCTTAATGTACTCCCTGAATAAAAAAAAAAAGATCAGTTCAACCTCAAAAACATCTTCACTACATGCAAAATATATACATAGCTCCATCTCTAAATTCGAATAAGAAGGTGCATAGGTACAATAGGTACATAAATTGTACAAAAAAGGTAAACTGTCCATCTGGCAATCAACCATTGGCTAAATTTTCTTGATCAATACTACACATATGTTAAATAATGATGTCTTAGTTCTGCAGTTTATATACTTTGCATTAATATGAGGTGTAAAAGTTAACCGGGTATAACAATGTGCAGTCCATAATTACATTTAATAAGATTCTGTGAATCCTAGCTCTTTCAGAAAGGCACTGCATCGCTAAAGAACATTATCAATTAAAATGGCAGTTGTGGGTCTGTTTGTGTGTGTGTGCGCGCGTGTGTTTGTGTACACATGCATGCAAATGACAGGGTCTTTTAACAGGGTTTGTAACTCAGCTGGCAGTAACTTGGTTAAAAGCAGATGTTGATTTAAGTCTAGCTTTACAAGAATACAGAAACGACGTAGACTATTTGAGCACTGACATACGTCACTCTGGATAAGAGCATCTGCTAAATGCTGTAAACGTAATCATTGACAAATGACTGAACAGCTGCCAGTGAATACTGAATAGTATTTTTGCTTGAAATCACCTTCGCTAAAGTTTACACTGCTCTGATGATGCTAATGTCAAGCACTGCATGAGCTGAGTCATGTCACTGAGAACAGAGATTTAATGGATTCTGATGTGTAAAATAAATGTACCTGGCATTCCTTTTGTCCACATCAGAGGCTGAAAGGCTGGAGCGGTAGAGCGAACTGGCCAAGTGCTTCATATACCGGCACAAGTTTTCTAGTTGTGGGAGAGTCTGCTGACCCTTCAGACTGCTGAACCAGTGCACAGGAAAACATTCCACCACCTGAGGGCAGCAGCAAGCACACATTTTACAGGCAGGACAAGAAAACTGATGTGCTTCAATATAGTACAGTAAGTGAATAAGTTGACCTGACTGTAAATGCAAAGTTCATACCCGTTGACATTTCTCCACACTGTCCTCTCCAGTGTCTGCCATCTGTAGCGCTGAAAGAATGTAGCGGTTCAGTGTGCTGTCAATCGCGATCTCCTTCAGGGTATTCTGAGACAGGATGCCATCCCACTGTAGGATATTCCCCAATAGCTGCCAAACACAGAGAAAAAGACAGACATTCCATAAAGGCAGTAAAAAATGGTTTTAAAAAAATTCATGGTGCTAAATTGCAATGACAAATTTGTTGCATTCATCTAGCCCTTGTGAGAGACACGGCCCATGAAGAATAGTACAGCATTCAAATCTACATGGCCATTCGGATAAAACAGCATGTCTAAAAACTGAATGTAAACAGAAAGCCTATGGGTAACAATTTCACAATGTTATGTGGGGACTGTAGAGTCACCATACCTTCACACAAGACCAGAACTGTCGCTGGGAAAATAAATATGGACCAGAGTTCTTGTTTTCCATAACACTGAAGAAGAAATAATATAAAAAGAGTTTAGCCATGGACATATATGTCAGGTATAAGCTTACTAGACTGAAATTCTGAGAATAGATGAGACAATCAGTATCATACTTTTTTGGAAACAGCGGCATGAAAACATCTTCGTCTAATGAGCGTCGCATGCGAACGATTATGGTCCTCAGAAGCTCCTGCAAACAAAATTCAGCATGACATTCAATACTCTTAGCCATACATTAATCTAATACTGCAATCTTGTCCCAGGACTACTAATATTCAGCAGAAGTTTCAAAAACTACAGCGTTACTTCACGAACTTTGGGCCATCCTAACATCCTCAATCGTCAAATGAAAATAAATCGTTTTATTGGCTGCTAGATCTATAATTTTGTTGTGTATGAAACAGAACTGGCGCAATGCTCTAACCTGTGTGTTGCGGTTCTCCCCATGCAGTACAGTGGGGTAGCCTTTAATCAACCGCTGCATGAAGCCCACCAACCTGCAGGTCTCGCTACGGGACAGCGGATCCCACACCTGCTCTGCCAGCACTGAGGAAACAAAAGCCATTAGATTAGAAGTGGCTGTAAACTACAAGCTACAGTTGTTGTTTTTTTTTTGTTTTAAGCATTTTAATTTTAGTCAGTCACCTGCAAGTTTGGGGAGGACCACCCGCTCAATGATGGCAGGCAGCAGACCGGTATCAATATCCTCTTGGTGTGTGTTGGTCTGCTCCTCACAACCGTAGAACAGCAGAGACTCGAACCATAACATGTACTCAAAGTTGGGGCAGTCATCCTACAGAGAGCAGACACTGCAATTACCTCCTCTAATCCAAATCAATGACCATCTCATATGTAGGTCGGTCATAATGCACTTGACACATGCACTTTTAACAAGACACTTAACAGTAATTAAACAGGAAGAGGTCAAGTGTGAACACAAGACAGAGTCTAAATTACAGTAATGCTGACATCTCAGTTTACCTGCATAAGACCTTTTCAAATTCGCAGGCAGTTACACTGAGGACTCATACATGAACACAAGCTGATACATTACAGCCAGCATAGCTGAAAGTGTCTGAAACGCTTTTCAGCTTTTAGTTTTCACAAGAAAAAAAGGCATTTTAAAAAATGAAAATATATGAAGAAAATGACAATAGCAATTCCTATACTATAAACATGTGATCAGGCAAAATTCTGGCTGCATGTATGAAGATGCAGAGCCTGAGTGATCTTAGTGTCCTGGAGGTGAAGTGAAAAAGGCTCATGTCTGTTTGCAGAAGAATATTTGACCAAGTGGAAAAACAAGAAAAGCCAGCCATACCTCAAGAGGAGACCACGGCATCAGCTGCAGCCGAATTAGGGGGTTGAAGAGTTTAGGCAGACACAAGCCAATATAAGCGTCTCTGTAGCACGTAAAGTAGAGCTTCCTCCACACCTCAAATCGAGACTTGATGCAGTCCAAGGAGTGGAAATCCTCTATAACATCACCAAACATCTTTTTGGATTCTTTCAAAATGCGATCTAGCAGAGGGGAAAGAGTAAGAAAATAAATTTTTTTGAGAGACTATTCAGAGGCTTTTCAGACACCATTGGTCTTTTTTTATGTGTAGGTCTCAGTGGTGCAATAAAAAATATTAAAACAACACTGCAGGAATTACAAACATTTAGAGGGTCCAGCTGGGTTACTGATTCCACAATATCCAAGCTGATAAACAAAAACAGTGGGTTGTCTGACAGGAAACACACTACTGAGCAGCTTTCACTGAAGGATTTCAGTGATATCCACGACTAGTTGTGTTTTTTTTTTCCCTCGCTTGTGTACGCAATGCAGTCTCTGCCTCTGACTGGCTTACCCTGACATGCGTTCCTTGGTTTTACCAATTGTTATAGACCCCTCATAAAAAGGGCGGTAACGTTGGCGCAAGGGAAAACTAAACACGAGACCACAACATGATGTGAGACACACATCACGTGTGTGGAAATACTTCACTCTAGACATACAAACAGCACCGAGACCTGCAGAACCTGCAAGTCTGTGTTAAAGTACAGTAACAGTCCCGACGTTCTGCATCTGAAACAGCTCTGCTTGCTAACATGGCTAACACTAGCACTGCAGGGAGGCGACCTGCCGCGGCTTAAACTGTTCCCACTCTCAGTTGAATACATAAATTTATAAGGCATTCTCTTTTGTGTTTGTTTTATTTTGTTTAATTGCCATGTTGACTGTTAATGTTAAAGAGAACTTTAATAAAAGTTGCTCAATGTTGGACACCTGTGTTCCACCTTTGTGTGCGAGATGACGTAATCAAACGAATAGTCGACTCGACTTTGCCTTTGCTTACCGACTAGTCAACTTGATCAAAAAATCTGGAGTCGTTAATGCCCTAGTAGACAGCTCATTCAGTGAAAAAAAATGCATGAGACTCTCTGGAGAGAGTAAGAATCCTACCTTTCTCAAGGTTGAAGCTGGTTATGTCAGTGGATGTCTCCTCGTCGTCACTGGACAGGCCCTCCTTATGTTCAGCTCTTTTACCGCTCTGTTCTCGAGCTTGTCTGCGACGTGCTCTGCTCAAACGCCGAATACACACCATTCAAATTCAACACTTACAGCTGAACTGTTTAACTGAAAACAGTGACTTACTGTAGTAACATGTAATGCTGTATGCCATACCTCCTGGCCTCACGTTCTGCTACCCTCCTCTGTTTGCCAAGTTCCTGATATGCTGCTCGGTCTCGACCAAAAGGGTCCAGATTAGGGGCCATTACAGCCTTACCTGCAACAGAAATGAGCCAGATCTACCTCCAAAACGAAAGGAATTCTTTAGCCCTACCATAGTTCTACTGCATTCGCACTGGCAAAATATATAAAAACAGAAAACTTAGCTACATAGGTTACAATGCTATCAAACTACATCGACTTAAGATTTATAAGCACATTATGAATACAAACATTTATTATACAGCTCTTTTGTCTGCACATCATTATATAATCTGTATCATAACTTTATCCCGCTGCCTGACTCATACTTACTGTCCTCGGACCATAGCAATGCTTCAGGTGTGACAGAATCACACTGGCTCAGTTAAGTCTCACAAGAGAACTGAGTGCATTTTCATTTCAGAACACAGAACTCACAGCCTTTCTCACACACACAGACACACTGACACAAGAGGCGCACACAAAATCGTGCCATGTACTGAGCTGTAAGAGATAACTGTATCAAGTGTGTCCTCATTACTACAGTATTAACATGTTTAGCTGTGTCCACACCAGCAAATCATGCCTACTCAAATCGGCCCATAACAGTGAGGTTATGTGTGGGTGCTATTGTGCAGAAGAAAAAAAAAATGAGGTCATTCAAATAAATCATAAAAACCTTCAAGATGGACTGACTTGAAAGGCTTAAAAACTCCGCCGATTCATCTTTAATATCGTCCTGTCTTCTCTGGACGCGCCGCGCTGCCCGTTGTCTTAGTAACTGGTGCATGGCAGCCTCCAGCTCCAGAACAGCAGGCACCTGAAAGATATGATGGGTTCTGTGACGGTTGCTCCCAGATGAGTGGTGGGAGAGTGAGAGAATGAAAGAGAGAGTGTGTGCACACGAGTGGCTTTGGGCCTTGGTGCCTTTTGCTGAGGCACAGGAGAGCAAAGTCACAGCCAACTTATCCATTAGTTAAAACATCACAGCCAAACTGGCTTTTGGCTTTGTTTACACTTGGCATCACCATTTAATCAAGATGGTGACTGGACCATCCAACACTGATGGTGCATTTATATTTGCCCAGTTCCATGCAGCTTTTACATCCAGATATTGAGTGTTACACATTTAAAGGACGGGACTATCTATGGGGTTCGATCTTTGACAATGCCAGAGGCCTCTGTGGGCAGGACAAAAGAACACAATTGGCCTTGCTCTATTTTACTGTTGTCTAATGTTTTTTTTCATGTGCTGTTTTTATGCAGCTGCTATCTTGGCCAGGTCTCCTAAGTGAAAGAGATTTCTCATCTCAATGGGACTTCCTGGTAAAATAAAGGTTAAAAGTAGGACTGTACAAGCTAATATGGGTGTCCTTAAATTGTCAGTGACCATTCTCCTCCACACATTGAGCGATCAAATACTCTTGCATTAGAGGCAATTAGACTGTGTTTGCTTTGCAGAAAGCACATGCTGACCTTTCTCTACCCGGCTTGGCAGAACCATGTGATGAGGAAAACATAATTTGTTGGAATTGTTGGACCACGATAAATTCAGAGAGAGAGAGAGAAGGAAAGGCCTACCTTTCCACAAGTTGTCACACAAAACACACAGATTTAATAACATTAAGTGGCCAAATTACTCAAAACAACTGAATCTGAACATGTTCCTATCATGATGCCAAGTGTAAACAGGGTCTTCGTATGAGTGTTGTCTGTTTAATACCCCACAGTAATGAACAGACAACAGAATGATGCAGAAAGGTATTATACGCCTGCCATAACTACTGATCGCCGTGCCCAGACAAAGGCACAGAAACACCTTCATGTGGCTTCATACGTCCTTTTTAAAAGCTGGAATTAAAGACATGGGGTTTAAAAAGTGTTTACACTCGCTCCCCTGTTCCTCACAGCAATGACACTAACGCAGAACCTAAGCAATACAAAGATCAACCACACAATAACTGACTGTAATGTCCCCGGTAGAGATCCATTACTTGAACATGACTACTGTTCTCAATCACTGAAACTATTGACTATATCATGACAAACATCAAACAAATGCAAAACAAAAAGACAGCAAATCACACTTATTAAATACAAATCTGCTCCCTATCCAACAAAGGTTCCCAAAAGAGAAATACAAATTAAAATTTGAAAACAGCTATGCAGTTTTTTCTTACCTTTTCACTGAAACACTCAAGCAAGTCTCGGACATACCCTCGCATTTCTTGCAAGAACTTGTACTGCTCAGCGACATGTTGCGAGGAGCCCTCCAGCTGCAGGATGCTACTGTTGGAGGCCTGCAGCTCCTCCTGGATCTGCTCGTAGCGCCGGGCACTGGCATCGCGGCCCTGGCGCATGGAGCTAAGCCTGGCGCAAAGGACACACACATCAGCCCTCATTCCCAGAGAGAAGCACCAGACATGCCTGTTTGCATCTGCTTCTTCTACTAACTCGTGTTCAAAAATGTCTATATCAAACCCTATCAAACGCACTGAAACTCTAGAAGTAGGAATGGGCATGTCTGGCGTAAATAAATTAGGTAAAGGACTAGCTGCCATCTTGTTGCCTTAAAAAAAGGAAGGTGGTGGAGACAATATAACCCTGAAATCCCAAAATATTGGAAACAGACATTGTAGTGAGAGCCTGTTTTCTGTGACTGAAAACAGTCAGAGAAGAAGACCCCAATAATGACCCCAAGAATGAAATGCGGGTGGATCTGACCTCCACCCGATCACAGAAATTCAGAATGCTGGGATTAGGTCTGCAAATGCCACCGGAGATCCACACTCATGGATCATGACGATAATGTGATCAATCATTCAGCTTAAGTTGCATCAAGGAGTATTCAGACCGATTCGCTCCGTGTCGGGACCCAGCTGAGTTGGAATAAAAATGTTCTTGGGAAGCGGAAGAGAGAGACGCTCAGAGCCTACCTGTCCATGAGCCGTTTCTTTACCAGAGTTGTGGTGATAGGAGTGAGGCTGCTGCTGGGGATAGGGTAGGGGACAGAGCTCTCAGCCTTCAGAGGCTTGCTGTTGTCTACTCCAACCGAGGCGTATCCATAAGGCATGCTGTAAGATACTCCGTATGGCTGTCCCTCGTATCCACCTTGGTAATACATGTTTGCATCTTCAGGTTGGCTGGTTTGGACCTATAGAAAAATATTTTAAAAACATTTGTGGGTAAATAGTATTGATGAAGATGCGACGGTTAGCCATCTACTATCATATTTATAGTTACTCCTTAGACTCCCGTCGTCACTGGACAGACCCTCTTTATGTGCAGCTCTGCTCAAACCCCAAACATATGCTTAAACTTACTGGACCTTCAACAGTTCGACTGAATTGAATTTTTACACCCTGAAGAGCTGATTGTTGAATTAGTGAATAAATGTTAAATAAATATTACTAACATGCGAAGCAGTGAGTAGGAAAAGCTACAAGAGGGCATATCAATAATTACATCAATAATGATGTGGAAGAAAGATTATGTAATCTAAGGAGATGTCAGCTAATATGTTTGTGCTGATTTGTACATCTAAGATGATAGAAATGTTTCAAGGGTTTTCCATGGGCCACACCTTCAAGGTCTAAACTATTCATTGTGCAAGTATTTACAAATAAACTTAATCCTAATAAAATGAGAAACAGTGATAATCATATTTTCCCACTTCACTATTCGGCGCAGGTGCATTCAAATAGTTGGAGTGCTAAACGTGGAAAATGACAGCCATTAGACTACGGAAGTGTTCACCAATAGCTAACTAAATGGCTTCAAACTAATGATTTGATTTGTGCCTTGACGAAATGACAAGACTAATCCATTAAGTCAAATGTATTCTCAAATGTCCCCATTTCCAGCAAGAGAAATAAGGACTGAGGTGACCAAGCTGATGCATTTACAACAGTCAATCAACAGTACTTTTGAATTTAAGAATTTAAGAGTCCTTATTTTCTGAGCATTAGGAAGATAAGTCAGAGATGCAGATGTATATTTAAAAAAAAAAAAAAAGCCAAGCTTCAAACAAAAAAACAGCCACATTTTGTCTTGCAATTAACAGAAAATTCTACAATATAATTTTGATTTCAAGAAATGCAGTAAATTCATTTGCTGAATCAAACTATAACTATTTAAACTAACTGATCTTTCAAAATAACCTGAAGTACCCAGTGGACAGATACCCTGAATAAATTGCTCAAAACAGAATATCACAGGTATAATGCTCATTATTAATCAGATATATTGCTAAAATATTACTGCACTAGCAGTCACTTGTATTTGCATCTGTTTGTTTATTGGCAGACAAAAGAATATAATTCCAGCTTTAAACAGTTTGGGCTGAATTGAACTCAAAAGCAGGGAACTCACCTGTGGGATGCTAATACCCTTCCTGATCTGCTCCTGCTCCCAACGACTGACTTCCTCATCGTTACCTTCAGTATCCAGAGCCTCATCATCACTGCCCTCAATACCTGCAGTATCACAGGGATATGATATAGACGGTCACAAAAGTGATACCGCAAAACTGCCCCTTTCCCGAGACGTTCATACAAAATTTTAGGCACTAGTCAAAAACCTGTAACTTTTTACAGCTTTAAATACACACAGCCACTCACCAATCTCCTCTGCTATTTTCTGCCGCTGGCTCTTCTGCTTGACCCCGCTGAAGACGATCCTCTTCTCGTCTTCGTCATCACTTCCTCCCTCCTCATCCTCATGAACCAAGCGTTTACTTGATGCCTCCGTCTCCACCAGTGGGGTATCTCCTCCAAGCTCACGAGCCATCTGCCGGCGTTTACGGGCTGCGTGAATGAAAGCTGCATCTGGAATCTCACCTGCAGGAACAAAAGAACCGTAAATCCCTGGCAGATTAACATGCTGAATACAGCAGGAAGACCAGCACGAAGTTTCTTGATCTGGGTACCTTCAGAAAACGTACCTGGTTTGAGGGTGCTGAGAGTGGACAGAGTCTGAGAGAAGGCTCCTCCGCTTGCTTTGGCTTCACTCTCGTCCTCCTGTTCACCGTTACTGTCCACCTCCATCTCGCCTTCACCCTGCTCACTGCTACCTCTGCTGTCCGCCACCTCATCCTTAACAGATATCTCAGACAGCATAGGAGCACCTAAAACAAACAATAAATATTTAGATATATGCACACACACATTACTTGGGTAAACCGCCCAAGTATATTAAGACCTGGCAAAATGTACTTGAATGCAGATTTCTGCATTTTGTTTTATCAGCCTGATCCACCGTCAATGAACTCTGGGACAATCTCCCCTCACTCTACCCCTCTCACGCCTGTTCACTCTGCTGTCGCAAGAAAGGTCTAAACTAAATTACCTGCACTGCAGAGAAACATTCCTTGGTTTTACACGAGAGAACGCAGACATTTTCAAGCACAGACTTTCAGTTTATAGTGCAATTGTTCTCAGATTTCAGTAGAAGCAAAGAATTATATGTTAGCTGTAAGACTCATGATTGCATCTGCACCTGTAATTCTTGTATGAACTCTGTACTGCAATACTAACACAGATTTTGTGTCCCTATTAAACAGGGACATCTGAAATTTCTGGGGAAACAAATCGTACTTCAGAAAAGCACAGTGCTGTCTGTAAGCTTTGTTTTGTACCCGTTTATAAATCCAGCACAGCCACGTCAAACTATCTAAAATATAATTTTTTAAATAAGTGTTTGTAATAACTGTGGACCAAGTCACCGGGCTTATTTACATTTGTCAGTTATCATTATTTGATGCAATGAAAGGTGAACACACACACACACACACACAAACTTATTTGTTTCACATATCACATGGCTGATGTGAAAAAGGTTATCATTTGTGTTTGTTCACTCTTCTCTTTCTAAGTTAGAAAGAGATGGACTATCATTGGCTAAAGTTGGAAAAAGTATTCAATATATTTTACGGAAATGTTTTGAACACGTTGAGGTTGAGAATGACCTAAATTCCTCAACAAATATATTAGTCTCTGTGCCCCCAAGCACACCCCTAACCCCATCAATATTTCCGCTACCAACACAAACAGGTTCTAGACATCAAGTTCTGTAATGTTAATAAATCAACATTTGATAGAATCTGGCCTGTTACATACCATCAAGGCGTGTGCTTGTCTCCTCGGGCACAGAGGAACTTCTTTCCTCTCTGTACTCCTTCTTGAGCTGCTTGACAATCTTCTTACTGTGGTTGGACTTCTTCACTCTGAAAACTTCTGTGTCCTCTGGAATCAGAAAGAAAGTGTTACACAATATCCTGAAAAAAAAGACAAAATGTTATACAGACAACGGAACGGAGTGTAAATCAGGTTTTCGAAAATATAACCTGTCATCTCGACCACACCAAAGATTACAAAGAGACGAAAAAGCGAAGCTCAGGTTCCACAATGCACACATAGTGCAACGGACATAAGACATTGTGGGACATACAGAACTGTACAAATAAAGAAGTATAAATAAGAGTACAGTTTAAAGACAGCCTCGGTACCCTCCTCGCTTCCTCACCCCCCTTACAGACTGTCACACAAACCTTTAAGAATGCATACTTAGGCTGGTATTTATACTTTTCTGAAGGCTTTTCCAGTTTAAAAATTTCCAGTTCAATTATTTTAAAAAATGAAAAATATAATATTCTTTTAAATCAGTTTAGGTATTATTGGCATTTAATACATATAGTGTAAGTGTGTAGTACTTACATTTGAAAAGGCTTCAGGTTAGTATAAATAGAAGCTTATGTATGCATTCTTAAAGGTTTGTGTGAGACTTTCAGTCCATGTCTATTGGCTAAAGTGGCTGTCCATGAGTATAAGTTCAGTATAAACAGTTTGTAGGTGGGGGTGAGGAAGTGAGGAGGGTATTAGGGGCAGCATGGTGTGGAGGAACACTGTCCCACAGGCTGGCAGATCTGGCTGATGCTGCAGTATCTCCACTTTAATGGCAGGAGTGTGAACAGTCAGTGTGAAGGGTGGGAGGCATCCTGCACAATTTTTTTCCATTTTAATAAATTTTCCCCTCCACTCCTCAAAATCAAATAACAGATGACGTGTTTTTTTTGTTGTTTTTTTTTACTTTAAGATTAAAGTTCAATCTGACGTGTACTTTGGGTCTAAAACTTTTAGCATGTTAATGAATCCGGGCTTTTCCACAGTATGTATGGGCACCATATCTTTTGCAATACACATCGCGACAGCGTTTATCGCTTTCCACCGTGCGCCATTCTTGCAGCACTAGGGCATTAACAGAATAATCGACTAGTTGAGTGTTTTTTTCCTCTCTGTGTGCGCGCTTGTGTACACAGTGCAGTCTCTGCCTCTGATTGGCTGAAGCTGACACACGTTCCTTGACTTAACCAGTTATTATAGTCCCTTCATAAAAAGGGAGGTGCCATTGGCGCGAGGGTAATCTAAACACAAAACCACAAGGCGAGAGACACAGCAGAGGAGAAAAACACATCACATGTGTGGATATACTTCACTCTAGATCAGTGCTGGACTCGCCAATGGGCATACTGGGCATTTGCCCAGTGGACCGATGGTAAATTTGTGTCGGTGTGGAATCCAGTCAGTAGCACCTGCCCCCTCGGGAACGACAGCCTGTCCCAGTCCAGCCCTGCTCTAGACCAATGGTTCCCAAACTGTTTTCCTTGAAGCCCCCCTTGTCTGTGTCCAAGACAAGCCAGGCCCCCCAACCCCAACTGCTACCCACAGATGCACAAAAAGGATAAAGTTTAATTACAAACTTCAGCATCTCCTTTATGTCAACACCTGTTATTAATTACAATAATAAACAACAAACAATAAAAAAAAGTTATTCCCTACATTCTTTGTGTACAAATATTAGTTTTGGTAACCTCAGACAAAACTGTGCGCAGCCCCTGTGATCTCTAGCGCCCCCCTAAGGGGGGCCCAGACCCCAGTTTGGGAACCACTGCTCTAGACCACACAAACAGTCTGCAAGTCGGTGTTAAAGTACAGTAACGGTACCAGCGTTCTGCACAGCATCTGAAATTGCACCGCTAGCTAACATTGCTAACGCTAGCACGCCACTTAAGCTGTTGGACACAGGACATGTTTGGTCTGTGTCCAACGTCATAAAACTGAAGCAATTCCATATCACATATGTAGCACGACCTTTCTTGGGCACATTTACATTTACATTTACGGCATTTATCAGACGCTTTTATCCAAAGCGACTTCCATTCTCTAACTACAGGGGAC
>JBBJLR010000037.1:5701837-5711837 GCA_037577145.1 Brachypetersius gabonensis
TATATTTAGTGCACCCTTACTGCTGCATTTTGTCTTGTTTTTTAAAGTGCTAAGATATAAATCTGTTGACTGCCACTATCGTTCAGCCAGGTTACAGCCACTGGCCTAAACTTCAGTGTAACAATCCATTAAAACAACAGCGGCCACTTTAAGCTCCATTCATGTCTTAATCGTTATTATCTTTCCTTCTGCACAATCTCTCTCTTCTGAGCGTAATCTTTGCTGTAATCCTTATTAAAGTGCCCGATGAATGGAATAAAGGGATTGTATTGGTTAAGAGATTACTTTGATTAATAAAGCTTATGGTGTTGAAATTAATTTTCCAAATCTGACGCACTTGTGTCGGACTCCTGTTTGCTTCTCCAGATAACAGCTCAACCTTCAATATCTCTCTGCCGGCTGTGGCTTCATCAGCGGGGGGCGATGAGGACTATCAGTACGAGGACTATCAGCAGGCGACTCATGGTGATGGAGTGGAGGTGGTTCCCTTGAAGCCGGTGGAGGATGGTCTGAGGATGAACGGCTGGCTGATCTGTAAAGAGCAGGACGAGACCTTAAACCTGGCCTTCACTGTTGGCTCCTGCTTCCTGAGCGCCATCGCGTTGCCCCTCGGTATCGTCATGGACAAATACGGCCCCCGCAAACTACGCCTGACTGGCAGGTTAGCAACACCCAAATACATTAAACCGTACAATCTAGACGAGAAAATTGTCAATAATATTGGCATGTTATAACACAAAACTGACTGATAATCCCAAACAACTGATAAAAAACATAAATAAGTTAATTGATGGAAACCAACATTACCAATTACTGTATTTATGCTCATTAATTTAAATACATATTAAAAAAACACATTTGATATTACTGTTTAGTAAAATCTGTAAGTATGACAGAACTGTCTTAGGGATCTGACCCTACTACAGTCAGATATTTTTATTGGAAACTGTGTTGCTTTCTTGAGTAACTGTTTCCCCTCTGGTTTTAGTGCCTGCTTCGGACTGTCATGTCTGCTAATCGCTTATGGAGCCAGTAACCCCAATGGTAAGGCTACTGCTAATTTACCACTCGGCAGATTGTCATTTATTTCATTGTTTGTTTAGATTGAAGCATTTCTGAACTGAAAATTTAGAAACGATTTTGCATTAGATGCTCTTCAGAATATTAGAGCAGTGGCTGAACAAGTGTGTGTGTTTGTGTGTGTGTGTTCTTTCCAGAACTTTCTGTTCTCATCTTTGTTGCTCTGATATTTAATGGCTTTGGAGGAATGTGCATGACCTTCACATCACTTACGGTGAGTGTTTATAACTATTCAATGAATAAGGTTTGATTTTTGTGCCCTTTATTTCCCCTGAACTTCTTCACCAGTTTTCCTTTTTTGCTGTCTTGGTCTCACCCCTCTGTTTCTCTGTCTCTCGCTTTCTTTCTGTGGCCCTGTTTCTCTCACTCTGGTCACTTGGCTCAGTGCCCAGGGTTCTTTCTTTGCCCATTATGACTCTTTCTGCAGTTTGTGTCCCAACATGTAACGGGGGGCTCTAGGGAGAGAAGAGAAAGTGAGAAAGAGAGGAGAGGGGGTTGATGAAATGAGGGAGGGAAGGATAAGAGAGTTCATTGGTTCTTTTGTCATCCTGGCCCTGTGTATCTCCACAATATAGACGAGCACACCACCAAATCAAGCCCTCTCCCTCTCTGTCTCCCTGTCTCTCTTCCTATCTCTTCCTTTTAAACTTTTTTCACTCGTTTTCTTGCTCTCTGTCACTTTTAACTGTCGTTCTTTACAACTTTTCTCCCTATTTCGATTATCCTTCTCTTTATCTTTCTTGTTCACTTCTCTCTCTCATTCACATATTCTTTCTCTTTCTTTGTTTCATGCTTCTTTTGCATTCTTTCATTCGTTTATTCTATGCCTGTCTCTCTCCCTTTCTGCACCATTAGCGAACGGTGTGCAGGAGGTTAATGATTAGGCCCATCTCCGTCTCTTAGTTCTCTCTGCTGTTCCTGTTGAGTGGGTTTTGCTGCGGCGTGAGCTGTCTGTGTTAGCTCCTAACATTGTGGCAGTCAGGCGCTGACCCGGCAACAGCGGCTGGAGGTCGTAACCATCTCCAGGATGGCCGGAGGGGTTGTGCAACCCTGATTGCTTTATGGACACAGTGACTCTGAATTTCTTTCTGCAATGAATTCAGCAAGTGTCCAAATGTGGGTCAATTTTATTGACTCTTCATGAAGTGTACTATTTTACTGAAGCTGCAGAGAGGCTTTTGAGAACAGAAATTTGCAAAGAAAAAGTTTTAAATATCATTTAGTCGCTCGACACAGGCACCACCTTACACAGGCACTGTATCTCAGATCAGAGGATCAAGTGATGAGAGAAGGCTGCTTCTGTTAGAGAGAGAGAGAAGGAGAAGAGGGACTTGATTCAAATGTTTTTGTGGTTTTCAGTGAGTTTGTGTGTCTTTGTGTATGTGTGTATGGATGTACATTTTTGTTTGTTTATGTATATAGATATGTCTCACACACACACACACACACACACACACACACACACACACACACACACACACACATATATATATATATATATATATATATATCCTCCTGAGACCCGGCCCATTCATTTCTGTCCTTTTTAGTGGACATTTTGTTCACCTGTATCTTCCTTAAGTATTCGGAGATCATCAAGCCCTATAGTGTTCTGTAGAGGAGATCCTGGGCTTTCCAGTGATATGTGATGTGAGGGGTTTGCATGCCGGGAACAAGGACTGCAATGGCAAGACATACATGAGGTGCACCAAATGCAAGATGTTCCTCTGCAGAACCAAAAAGAAAACATGCTTCAGGACTATCTCAACTATCCAGAGGATGTTCTATGACTTATAATTCACTGTTGAACTAAAATACATGTTTTGTTGTCCTTGCGAGCAACAAGCAACAGAGGAGTGATACAGAATTGTATAGTTTTGATCAAATAGACTGTTTGTGATGGAAAATCACATAAATCCTAAAATCGCATATACAATAAGAGAAATCATATTCAGATGATTCTTTTCAGTTATACTCATATTAAATGTGATTCTGCTGACTAATGATTAAGGTTGCAGAGTTTAGGGCACAGAGACATGATTAAATCAAAGTTATTTTTAATAGAGTTTTAGATAGAGTGTTTCGTTTCTTCAGGGTCGTCGCCATGGAGATGCAGGGGAGGCCCCGTGGTTTCTACCCATGTTTGATAAGATGAATGGTTTTGTTGAAAGTATAAGAAGTCCATCTATTGCAGGACAAGGGGAGAGAATCTTTAACCTGGTGCCGCCCCGGGACAAACAATCTCTCCTTCAGCAGAAGCGAAATAAAGTCTTTGGTTTGAAGGAAAAATCTTTTGTTACTTTTTGGAGATTTAACACAATGAATTTTCTAAATTCAGTTCTATATTTACAAGGAAATTGTCCTGTTGTCCTCTACAGTGGTAGAGTGGTATTGGTTTTAAATGAACATAAAAATATGTTCAAAGAAAGTTGCATGGTCTTTTTTTGTCCAAAAAGAAATCACACACACACAAAAAAAAGAATTTGTAAGATGGCTTTTTTCTTCGGTTCTCAGGAGAGGATATACATATATATATATATATTCATTTTTAATCCTCACTAGGGTTGCAGGATATACACAAATCCATGCTCTCACGCTCTGTACAAAAACAAGTATGTGTTTGTGCACATATGTAATCTGTTTTATAACATGTGATGTGGTCATTTGTTTACCATCCCAACTGTGTTATTCTCCTTGCCCCCTCCCCTGCCCACTCAGGGCTGTTTGGCTGTTTTATAGTCTCCAGTTTGGAGCCGAAAAAGCTTCTGTTGTTTTGCTCTCAGCTCTTAATTGCTCAGTTGTTTTCCCGCTCCACTAAGCACTGCTGTTCTCACAGTTCCAGGGCTGGTCTGAGATTAGCTCCCCGTAACTATGACGGCCCTCAAGTGTTGCTGTCGATTTTGATTTGTGACAGTAGCTAGAAAGTTTGTATGTTTACTGAAAGAACATTCATGTATTTCTTTTCCTCTTTTCAGCTGCCCAACATGTTTGGAGACCTGCGCTCCACCTTTATTTCACTTATGATCGGTTCCTACGCATCCTCCGCTGTTACATTTCCTGGAGTTAAGGTGCGCTACATTCACAGAACACATAAGTGGTAATAATCATACGTAGTAATAATCAGGGGTATGTATTTTTTGGCCCAAAATACAACTGGTGCCATGAAATGTAAACATGAAAAATGTTTTTATACATAATATATGAATCTTTGCAAAAGGAATGCACAATCTTAACTATCACCTGCTTAATTCCACCTGATCTTGTTTGTGAAGCGCCACAAAATCTGTTAGTGAGCTGGATCAGACGTGTTGAATCAGGGAATCGAGGTCAGCAGGAGCAAGATTAAGAAACAACTTAGCAAATCTACTTTCTCCAGTTCACTAATGCACATGTCTTTTGGATTGGAGGGGGGTGGGGGACTGGAGTTCCAACGAAAGCCCATCCATACACAAAAAACTCCACAAAGAAAGGTCCCTGGTTGCCTGGCTGTAAATCAAGCCCAGGACATTGTTGCTCTAAAGCACCAGTGCAAACAACTGTGCCCCGTTTCGCCCAAAGCATTAGTCCTGTTTAATTACCTTTAATGCAGAGCAGACAAAAGAACATTTTTTCACATTGGTGTATTGTGTTCCTTATCAAACTAAGTATTGTGTTTTATAGTGTATACCATGAAAATGTCTCTAGCGTCATAATGTTGTAAATTTTGTTCCCATTCACACTGAACAGATAGCATCGCCCTTATTCCTAATCAGAGTGATCTATAGTGTTGAGAAGATTTCTGCTCTGTGAGCATGTTTAATTAATTTCACTTCCGTCCAGGTTTAGATAAGATTTCATTTTCCGTTTACAGGGAGCAAACTGTCGTCTCCCTTTATATCTGAGATATCAAACACAGGAATGTCCGAAAGGACAAAATGAGGGAGAGATTAGAGCCAAGTTTCACTGTATTTTCATGTTGTCTGTGTTAGGTGATTTATGACCTGGGAGTGACCTTCATCACTATTCTGGTGGTTTGGGCAGCCTGTGCTGGCGTTGTCTTCCTCAACTGCTTCCTCAACTGGCCCCTGGAATCCTTCCCTGGCCCTGAGGACATGGACTACACGTAAGTCATATGCTTTGACTAGAACACACAAACATGCATGCACACATCCACACTCTTAGATTTACTAAGGTCCGTTTATTTCTGGTTTATTTTCTTATTAAGTGTGAAGATCAAGTTCAGCTGGTTGGGCTTCGACCACAAAATCACCGGGAAGCAGTTTTACAAGCAGGTGACAACTGTGGGCAAGCGGCTGAGCGCCGGCAACTCTGTCAAGCAGAAGGAGTTGGCCACCACCGAGGGCCACAAACTCTGCCTCTCCACCATGGACTTGGAGGTGCAGTGTGAGCCTAAAGAAGAATGTAAGTAGTTTTTGTTACAGACACACACACATCTATATGTGTATATATATATATATATATACACACAGTAAACCCCTGCTTATTCATGGTTCAGCAGTCATGGATTCAGTCATATGGGAATTTTCATAGTAATCATTATTATTATACTACTAATAATACATTTATTACTGTAATAATAATTATACAGTAATAAATTAATTTAATTTACAGTAATAATACAGGGCTTTAAAACACGAGAACACTTGAGAAGCTCCTGGACTTCAGTACTTTCAAACCTCCCATCTTTGAGTACAACTGACTGTGACATGGGGTCTCATCTGCCACGCCCCCCTCGTACTGCACGCCCAAACATAAACAACCAGCAGATTTTCCTCTGTGTCTCGAGTGTTCTCGTGTTTTTCGCTTTGTTCTTCTTAAAGTTCTGTATTTTTATTACTGTAAATTAAATTGATTTATTACTGTATTTACATGCTTATACCAAATAAAACGACAGCGCATACCAAATAAAACGTGTGTGCATGAATTACAGTACAGTCTATGCAAGGGTAACAGTTGAACATTTTGTATCTGAGAGTTTTTGGGGTAAAGGGTAATATTTTGTAAATTAGATAATGAAGTCCACCTCCATCTGACATGTGGGGTTCTCTGCTACAGCTCAGTCCTTCATGCAGAGCATCTTCAGCCCTCTGTTCTTGCTCAGCCTGGTCACAATGTGTGTCACTCAACTGCGTCTCATCTTCTACATGGGAGCAATGAACAGCATCTTGGAGTCCATGAGTGGTGGAGATCTTGATACAGGTACACCACTGTCCAAACCATCTCCATGTGAAGGTCCCATTTTGTGTTTTACACTGTGTTTACTTATATTCGTGATGAACAGACCAAAAAAAGACTGAAAATAATTTAAGGTAAAAATCTTGCTACACTAATTTACATTGAGGGTTCAGAATTTTTTTTTTCTCTTTGTAAAGTAACCTTTTCAGAGTAATTAAGTTTTGACAATGTGCTGCAGATGCAGCAGATTCAACATCGTCTGTCTTCCTGTGACAGTGTGTAATATAGATTTTTTTCTCTTGACCCCTTTTTCCCCCCTCATGCCCCTTTGGACTCTATCTGCAGTTGAGAGAATGCAGTTGGGTAAGAAAGTAGAGGATGCTGTAGGGTAGCTTAAGTAGCAGAGTTTCCATTGCTTGCTGACCCAGCATTTAACCTTGACCTGCTGGAGAAAAACACACTAATTCTCGCTGAAACTGCTCTACCTGATCTACATGCCTCTGGGGAAAAAAAAGACTAAAGCCTGCTAGCATTCCTCTAAACCCAGCTATTAAGCACCGTAGTTACTGACTAACCTTTCATTATTCATTACAGAATGCGTTAATAAATCTCTCTCTCTCTCTTTATTTTTTTCTTTCTTATCTTTCTTATATTCTCTCTGGTACCCCCCCACCCCTCCACTTTCTCTCTCTGTCTCCTGCAGTGAGTCTGTACTCCTCCATATTCGGAGTGATGCAGCTGCTGTGTCTGCTGACCACTCCAGTCATCGGTCAGATCATGGACTGGAAGCTGAAAGAATGCGATGATGGCGAGTTTGATGAGAAAGATGTCAGCAAGTGAGTTCAAACCTGATTGTGCACATGTGCTTAAACGTTGCAATACACTAACACATCATCATCATGCTTTATTAATACATGTCTGTAATATGTTGACACACAGTCATACTGCATTACAACTCTAGATAGTGGAACAAGGCCAACATACAGGCATGGAAAAAAATAAGAGACCACTTTTCTTGTTTGTACAGTGTGTGTGTGTGTGTGTGTGTGTGTGTGTGTGTGTGTGTGTGTGTGTGTAAGATGAACTACTGCAGTAGTTTATTTTATGAACTATTGCAGTGTGAGCTGAGTAAAAAATATAAGAAACGCCTTCATATGTGTTGTGAGTGCAGTAGTGTGTGTAGAGCAGCTTTTCTATGTGCTGTATTCCAACAGCTTTACTCCTGATTCAGTTTCTGATGGATTAAACAGAGTCACACATGCACACTCTGCTCTTAACATCACTTATTTTAAATGTTGCAATTATAAAATAATATAAGACTGTTGTTTTTATCCCATTGTTCCCTCCTTTGTTCGGAATTTTGAATCAAGTGTGATCGATATTGCACATTTTACACAGACACACTCCCAAAATTACAAAAGCAATAACCAAAAAAAAGATGCTGTCTTATTTTTTGCCATGCCTATATGCTACTGCTAGGCTACGTGAGAGTCCAACCGTTGCTCCACTTTACACTGACAAACAACACGTCTGCAGTGATTGATCTTCAGCGTTGGGCTGCAACTATGCTTTGGGGAGGGAAGTATTTACCTCTAGAGGTTGTGTAACGCTCTCTATAAACTCTTGCACTGCAGAATTGTTTGCTGTGTAAAGACTGTGAAGAATAGACGCCAAACAAACCTGATAGCCATGAAAAAAACATGCCGCTGTCACAATTACAGCTAGGATTACCAGACTTTTGAATTGATTTTCCACTGTGTGTGTTTGGAATGTACATTTGGATAGACCTCTGAATGCTAAAAATAGAGGGGGGGGGGATTGACAGGTGTTGTAGATAACACAGGTCAACAAGTTTTTTTTTTGTAATCATCAGAAACCACAAAACATGCTGATTTCAGATCTGTTTTCAGTTTTTTTCAGTCACGTCAACTTTTTGAATGATGAGTAATATTAGATCTGCAATAGACTTGCATGTGGTTTTTATTAAACCACAGACACCAATTGTTTCAATATTTTCAGAGTGAAGTCAGACAGGCCACACTGTGGCATAGATATAATGATCAGTGTCAGTCAGCTACCACTGTAAAAACTGTACATGCGGGGAAAAACTAAATACAGATTTGTAATCAGCATGAAAAACACTACAAAACCCACAGAAACTCATCGCTGATGATTTTGACCTGTTGACCTGTGTAATGAATGTTATTCACTTAACCTGTCAGTGGATTTAAGTATGGCTGGTGTCGTCTCTGTTCCCCTTTATAAACCTCTCTCTGTTTCTCTCAGGGACCAGCCTCAGCCAAAGCGAAGGGACAGACAAATTCAGAAGATAACCAACGCCACACGGGCCTTCTTCTTAACCAATCTCATGCTTGTGGGCTTCGGCATCACCTGCCTCATTCCTATCCTCGAATTGCAGGTAAGAAGACTTTCCTAAACCTGGTTTGAGCTCATACTCCCTCGTATAAACTCTCATACTCCCTCGTAAAAACGTTTAACTCAACTAGCACGAGCTGTAAAACAACATACTTAGATAGCACTGACTGAAGGCACTGCTGTCAGTGTGGATTGTACATTAAACATCCAATAAAAGTAGTATAATCTTACAAATAAAAAACCCCGAAGGCTTCTTGGAGTGATATAAGAACCTCTTTGGTTCACTGAGGCAGTGTTCAATTAAAACTAACCCAGGCTTGATTGCTCTGTTAGTGCGGTTTGTTAAAGCAAGTGACCGCTTCTATGCGAACGCGGATGTGCACAAGATAAATGGCCAAAAGAAAAAAAACCTGGGATTTCGGTTTGCTTCCGAAAAGCTGTGGTGTGGTTCATTTGAAGTATGAACACAAAACAGACCAAAGACAGATGTAATGTTTTAGTATATGCAAAAGATGAACCTCTGATGCTATTATAACATATAAAATCCATGTATTTGACTACGTACCTCAATTATATTATGTAGTAATACATGAGGCCAAAACAAGATGTGAATAAATCCATTGAGTTACCAAAAAATAAGCTTTTTTTCCATTGAGTTACCAAAAAATAAGCTTTTTTTCCATTGAGTTACCAAAAAAATATGCAAATAAGCATGTGACTATGTGTGAGTCTCAGAATTGAGATATTGGTTCATTCTCATATCGCTCTTCTTCTCTAGCTGCTCTCCTTTGTTCTGCACACCATGGTCAGAGGCTTCATCCACTCGGCTATCGGAGGAGTTTATGCTGCTGTGTAAGTGACCGTTCTCAGTGTCGTAGTTCTGACACAATCAGGAAACAGCTTAGACTGCAGTAATCGGATTATCTGTGGGACAGAGCTGTCTTTATGGAAATAACATGATGATAATCTGGTGTGTATTTGTCTCCAGGTACCCATCCTGCCAGTTTGGGAGCCTGACGGGGATGCAGTCTCTGATTAGTGCTCTGTTCGCTCTGCTTCAGCAGCCTCTGTTTATGGCCATGATGGGACCCCTTAATGGAGACCCTCTCTGGGTATGAACACATAGTATCATATTCGATTTTTGCCATGTCACCCACCCCTACAAGCTAAAGCTGAGTAGGAAAATATAGCAACTATATCTACAAGCGTGCACATCTGAAATCAGAATGAATAAATGCAGTGCCTGAGAACAGTGACATTAGTTAATTTCCCTCTGGCTAATTATCTCTCTCTCTCTCTCTTTCTCTCTCTCTCTCTCTCTTTCTGTCTCTCTCTTTCTCTCTCTCTCTGTGAGGGAAATTGTTCTTGG